>VMKM01003016.1:0-49319 GCA_008360985.2 Macquaria ambigua
AAAAGTTTGGTCTGTTACCGTCTGAGTTAAGTCAAGTTAAACTAATTTCAGAATAATTTGTTGTAAATTTTTGAAGAACATGCATGTTTTATCCTTTTTTTTTGTGACTTGCAATCCCCTCCAACTGCAGTGGATACCACTAAACAGAAATCAAGTCACATTGAGTATACTCATATTTGATCGCAGCACCTTATTTGTCATAATTTGATACACACCAAATTCAAAGTGAATTTATTTTTGAGTATACTACCGGCCATTGTTCACTTCTTAACACCTACATCCTCATAGCTCCCCACTAAACACAACCTCTATCTTCCTATCTCATCAATAAACACCTCCATCATCTTTCTGAGAGGCTGTGCAGAGGACAGCCAAGGTCATGGTCATGTGCACAAGAATGCACAAACACACGCACACACTCATATAAATGAACACACTCTTCACCGGACTGGCAGATTGAAACAGAATGCTACTTGGCACTAAAACCTCTGGGAGGAATGCAATTCAATTGCTTTCAGACTGAGTGCTATAGCAGCAGCAGATGCTCTATGTCTGTGTGTATGTGTGTGTCTGTCGCTGTGTGCGTGTGTGTGTGTGTGCGTGCGTGTGGCTGTGATGGTGAACTTGGCTGCCCTCCCCACAGCCTCTCCCATATCTATCCTCTCAGATGGACTGTAGGCTATGGCCAATCATATGAAATAACTGCGGCTCCCACAGCCAATACTGTGGAAGACCCTCCAGAGACCACACACACACACACACACACACACACACACACACACACACACACACACTGTTGATAGTTGGTAGCAATTTGCTGATGAGACTACAGCACAGGGAAAGTCCATTAGGTTAGTGAGCATGAGAAATAAGCTGTAGCATACTAGCTAGTAGCATGTCAGCTAGTGTGTATATGTTCGGGGGGGTGGGATGTTAACTGAGATGAGACTGAACAGGATGAAGATATGTAGGGCAGCTGTGATACTCTTTAAAGAAATACAACAAAATATTTATGAGGCCCGAGAACAGCATTGTTTCAATATGAAAAGTAAACCTATGGGGGAACAGGACTGTTGTTTGTTCTCAAAAATGTTCTGCCACAACAGAGTACAACAATTAAAATCCAATACATATTTCAGACAATCTAATGTGACAGATTAAGATTAGTCACTTTTTTTTAGCAAATCAGCACGCATGAAATAAATCTTTAACTACATATCTTCATCTTGAAATCACATAATGTCTAAGAAACATTAGTTAACGGAAATGCTGGACCCTCCGGACATGAGAAACAGTTTAGGAAGATCTGTGATCTTGTGCTATCTGTGACAGTAATTAGTAAAGACAGTAAAGCTTTCGTTTATTTAGTTGTTCCACCGGCTGATTGTTGTCTTTCTTGTTTTCTGTGCAGCAAGATGATAAGTCGGGCAAGGAGGCGATTCTGGACGACACCGAGTGTCCACTGCAGATCTTCAGGGACTGGCCGGCTGACAGAGGTAAACGTGCTCACACAGACGATACACACCCACACCCCCTTTACATACACATATAGAAACACACAATCCCTCTCAATAAATTTACAGTGGCTGCGGTTGAATAGTCAAAAAAATGCCTTTTTCCTAAACACTTTTCCTCGACCTTGATGGAAAACGTCATGAGGTCGAGGAAAGACGTGAAGGAGAATTCATAAGCGGTGCTAAGAGAATCTGACTGCACTTACACTAGGCTACGTAATTATGTGACGATGGATGTTATTGACATGGGTCTGCTGTTGTCGCTTTAAATGTTGCTGCTGCAAGGAATTGTGGGGCGTCATTATCTCCTTTCCTTTGGTAAAGGATGGTCCAGTGTACCCTATGCTAAAGGAGATGAGAAAGGAAGCATTGAAGCCCCTTTCCTTAGCATGTAGAGAATTGGACCAGCTCTCATCACGGCTGCCACTTAGATACTTCTGGGTCATTTCACTCAGTTAGGAACCTTGAACAAAAAAAAAAGACTATTCGACAGCAGCCAGTGAGTGTGCTTCTCTCACACTTTGTTCCTCTTTTCCTGGTCGTTACCGCCCCCTCCTGCTGCCTTACAGTCATTACAACGTTGTTAGTAGCTCTTCACCTCATGTTCTCGCGGCGTCCTTTGTTTGCTGCATCAGTAGTTGGGTTGTAAGCATGAGCACAAAATGTACAGTTGGGCTTTTAAAAAAACGGTGTTTTTACAATTTGAAGACGACCGTACATGAAGACGTTTCAAGAATCAGCCGGTCAATTTTAAATCTGTCTATCATTATCCAGACCGTCTTTTTGGTGAAAAATACGACATTTCAATGTAATATGATGTGTGTCAGGAGCGCTAGTGTTCCAGCTGAAGAAGAGACCCCCGGACTACCAGGGGAGGAAGGGAAGGAAAGTGGACGACAAGGGCCAGCGAGGGAAGGACGGCAGCAGCTCCCTGCCGCCTGAAAAACTGCCTTACCTGGTGGAGCTGAGCCCAGGTAGAACCACAACACACACATAAACACACACACCACCATGATGTCTTCTCCCGTATCTGTGATGTCTTAGATGTAGTATCCATCTGGCGTACCTGTAACAGCAGTGGTAGTAGAAGTAGTAGCAGCTGATGAACACGACTGTTATGACAGGTAGTGGCCAGCAGGCAGCCGTGTAGCTGCAGTGAGTAACATTTAGAGTTACTCAAAGGTGAGGCTGTCTTTTTTTTTTTTTTTTTTTTTTCCCCTGCTAAGGTGAGTGAAGCACATGTGGCTACTTTATGGATCCCAGCTGTTCTGTGGTTTCTGTTCCTACCAGCGCAGGATTTCCTCAGTATATAAAAGCCACAGCAGGAGGTCAAGAATCGCTGAAATCTATATTGGAGACAGCTCTGAGAACTAGCTGTGGATGATGGTGTATGCTACCTCTGCCTGACTTCCATTCAACACCCCAGTGCAGCTTCATTCTGAATCAGTGAAGCTCCCACAACAGATGTTACTACAATATTATAAGCCACAAAAGAAGCACGTAGTCAATGCATCATTTACCTTAAAGTTTTTGCCGCATCTTTTAACTTTAGCACCACTAGTATCAGTTACACTGTTTTCCCTTCAGCTAACATCAAAGAATTAATTATGTGAGGGAAATTTTCTGCAGATTAAAGTCAAACGACGTAAGGAAGGTGATATGGATCAAGTAGATTTGATAAAAATGCTTTTTAGCTTGAAGTACGAAAATATCTGTTTCAACAATCCATTGCAGAGTTCAGCTGACTTTAAGTCGCATAAAAATATCTCTGCAACAAATCCTGCACCAGAGCAAGTGTAAATGTAGTGACCCAGTTTAATACAGACTAAGATGAACATGCCAGAATCCTGGAGGTACACTTACAGACACACTTTAACAAACACATTATAATGGATTATTTTATATTCATGATGATGATGAAGAAGATGATGATTTAAGGAGCAGAAAATGACTGAGTGATCTAAACATAAACATCAAGCTGAACAAGTTGGTTGACTTTGGGGTGTTTCAAAAGGCATTGTGGGAAATGGAGGAAATCACTGTTTGAATTAGAAGTAGATTCAGCAGGTTGAGGGACTTGGAGTACAACAAAAGGTAAGTTTCTACAACTTAACTCCTGGAATGCAGTAAAAAAATCCCAGTATGCAGACACATTATTGTGATGCTAAAAAACACCCAAACCTATAGGAGCATTTTGGGAAACAAACCTTACCCGAGTCTTGCTATATGTGACATTATCCAGCCCTAACAGCTTGTTTCTTGCTACTGATCCCTCTCTCTTTAGTTTCCTCTTTGAATGTCATATGCCTCATGCCATTAACTTATCTGGCCTGCTGGGAACCCAAACACTTCTCAGCACCAAACCGGTTTGAACTGTAGTGCTGAAATGGTATTGGGGAACCAGTGGGCCTGGTCCAGGAATATACTAACACATCTACTTCATCCACTGTCAGGTTGATGGGTCACTGTCTGTGGAAAACAGCCAGGATGGAGAATTGATTTGGTGGCTCTCCTAAATAATGGGTGCTGGGTCTGTCTGTGTGTGTGTGTGTGTGTGTGTGTGAGTGAGAGAGAGAGTTTGTTCCTGTACTTTTATCCTTGATAACCAATTTAGATCAGTGCAGTGGTTAAGATTAGTGTGTATATGGCTAAAGATGTCATGATCTGCTCGCCCTCATGTCTGTCAAAATCGAGGAGTTTGTCCACATGTGTTAGCCAGGTCCTGGTTCTTTAAAATAGCAACTAAAATGCTAATAAAAGTACTCAAAAGCCAAACCGTTACATTGGTCATTATCACTTATATTTGATTCCTTTGCTCTGCATCGGAACCAATCGTGAGCACACCACAAGTTGTATAGCATCAAATAACAAATTAAAACCGAACTGATCAGAAAAATGAACATGTGAACAAACAGTGTGATTAAAAACTACCTAAAATGACAGAAACCATCTTTGACGAGTACTTTTATTTTTCAGTTTGGCCCATGTCCCATCCTCTAACATGGAGTGGGCGGGGCTTATGACCTATGCTACAGCCAGCCACCAGGGGGCGATCCAGATATTTTGGCTTCACTTTTGGGCAGCTGTCATGTCGTCCATATTTGTGTGAATGGTCCTGATACACAAAAATGTTCACTATTTTCTAACTAGCCATTTCAGAGAGTTATTATCTGGTAGCACAGCACCAAGCAGCTGTGGTAACCTGCAGTTCAATCTACCCTGCTAATTTAGAACAGTGGTTTAACTGAGGTGTCTTGCAGTAACATTTTAGTGGACACCTTTCAGCCAACCAGAAACGAACATTTTCTGAGGCCATGGTATAATCTCGGTCTATTCTATTACTTGGTGTGGTCTATATTGTCATGTAAAAGTCCTCCGTGTTTCAGTCGTCATAAATGTGAGCAGACAATGCCATGTTTTTTAATATGTCTGTAAATTATTCCTTTAAAGTTCATTTAGGTTTAAGACTTAATGTCTGGTAAAAATAGTATTGCATTGTATCATAAATGTAGACAGTGATCGGCCCTCAGAAATATTCCGTGTGTGTGTGTGTGTGTGTGTGTGTGTTTGTATGCCTCCATGCAATTAATGGGTTAACAAGGTAATGCTGCATTTTTCCTCCTTGCTGCATTTTCACCCTCTGCTATGTGTCTGTTTTCTTTCCCACCTTCTTATGGCATGGTGCGTTTGTGTGTGCGCCTGCCTGTGTGTGTGTGTGTGTGTGTGTGTGTGTGGGGCCTTGTGCATGTGTCCTTCTACCTCCGCACCTGCCTGCCTGTTTGCCTAGGGCGAGGGAATCACTATGCCTACTACGCCTATCGGCACCACGAAGGTAAAACTCCACCACACCTCCTCTGTGTCTGTTGCAGTGGCTGATGGGGATTGTTAGGGGAAGTGCAGTGACCCCGACTCCCGATAATGATCAAACACGTTCCCCCACTAAATGTTGTCTGTTTTGTACTTAGTAGTCCTTAGTAGGATAACTGCATAGGTTCCTCAATAAAAAAAAAAGTTCAATCTCGCCAGAAATGTGTAGCCAAAGTAATAGAAAGTCAATTCAGTATCCTTTAGTTAACGCTGACTACAGCTTTTAGCAATTTAATTTTAAGACTTCAGTTCCTTTATTATGACAGTTTAAAGGACTGGTTTTACATTTTGGAATTAATGTGCTTCCTTGCTGAGAGTTACATCAGACGATTTAAGATTTTAAGTTAGCTTAGCCTAGCACAAAGACTGGAAACAGGGGGAGACAGCTAACCTGGCTCTGTCCAAAGGTTAGAAAATCTACCTATGCTAAGCTAAGCTATGATAAGCCAATCAGCTGCTGGCTTCGGCTTCATATTTACCGTACAGACATGAGAATGGTATCAATCTTCTCATCTAACTCTCAGCAAGAAAACAAATAAGTATATTTCCCCAAAATGTATGGTTATTATTGCACTTTAAAAAAAAGAACAGGTGCAGTTTCAGAATAAACATCTGTACAAAAAGCCTTTTTAAGTCTCAGAGTAGTTTTTAGAAACATTTTTTAACTTCATATGCATTTGTATTGACAGTTGTAGTAAAATTACTCATTCAGTCCATTAACCAGTTAATGAAAGCTTATATATTTTTTAAGTGAACTCTGGTAAATGCAAGTTGCCACTAAGGCTCATTATATTACTGTAAAAAGGCCACGCTGTCCTGGTAGCCTTGTTATATTAGCTTTCTGATGATGTTTTTTTTGTATTATTTTTAGAAGGTGGTTCTGAGGTTTTTCTGATACCCATTCATTTTTTCCCAGAATGTTTTTTTCCCCCAGAGCAACTAATGTTTCCCCTGTTTTCTTTAGTGAACTAATATGCCGCTTTGCTTTTACTAAACTCCTGTTTACTAATAATCAATAATTGCTCTGCAGCCCCACCAGCCACCCACATTTTTTGCCACATTAGCAGTGTATATCCCTGTATACTCCAGTTTGTATTGACTCTTTCCTGTTGAATTGATGGATGGATTCTATGCTGTCAGCTGTGCGTGGACAGTCAATATGAGTGTGTGAGGTCTATACTACAGTACTTCTTGTTTTGAATCTACATTTGATGTGAGGACCGTCCTGCCCTGTGCTAAATGTGAGTGTTTGTATGTGTTTGTGTGCGTCTAGACGGCTCTGACTCACGGGACAAACCAAAGCTGTACCGGCTTCAGCACAGCATCACCGAGGTCGGCTCAGACTGCACAGAGGACGGAGCCATCCAGGTAACTACGTCAACGAAAACGCCCACAGGTGTTTAAAGTCAAACTGAAATCTGAGTTCTCCTCGCTTTATGCGTCAGAAAATATAAATTATATAAAGTTCTGTTTTTCAAAAGAGGATAAAACAGTTTTCAGACATACTCGTGGAAATCTAAGATTCATTTCTCTGGATTGCCGTTTCTCATGGTATTCCTGTTGTGGTGATGGCAAATGACCAGACTCTCAAAAAGCTTCGATTTGCAACATGAAATCATATCTTTTCCTGTTAATTTTGTCACGTTTCTATAATAAAAACAAAACTCCATACTTGCGAGCCAAACATGAGCATGTGAGAGCCCCGTAGGACTTGCAAATGTATCTGCAATATGCCAGTGACGATAACTTGTGAAATGTGAAGCTACCACCATGTTTGTAAGCAGTTGCTCGCAAATTCCTTTGGTGAAACATGCCCTTGTAACTTCAGCGCTGCGTATGTTAACCTGTGATTCAGATCAGCAGCTGCAGAGTAACAGATTAACATAGGGAGTGCTCAAATCACAGATGTGTGTTGGAGTTGAAGTGATATTACGAACTGCCCGCGCACACAGATTTTCCACCAATCAATACAGAGTAAAGAAATCATGCTAGCTGGAGAACGCTGTTGTAGGTGCCCCCTACGTCACTGGAGAAAAATAAATAAACTCAAATTTAATCTTTTTTTTAATTACAACTTTAATCAATTAAGTTCACAAACACCAAGGATATGTAAACTGATTTCTTAGCAAAAGGGAAATTTAATTTCAGTTTGACTTTAAAGTGGAGCTCCAACCTGACGTAGCTGCTGTAGTGTGTGTGTGTGTGTGTGTGTGTGTGTGTGTGTGTGTGTGTGTGTGTGGTTTCTGATGTACCTGCCGTTGTTTGTCTCCAGCTGCTAGGTCCGGGGATTCTGCCCCACCACTGCAACCTCATGCACAGTGAAGGCATGGTGACCGTGACGCCGCACGGCCCTGACGCCGACACCTTTGTCGACGGGCAACGGGTTACAGAGACAACGGTGCTGCGTTCGGGCTCCACCCTCCAGTTTGGTTCCGCGCACGTCTTTAAGTTTGTGGACCCGATGTTCGACCAGGGAGGGAAGAGAGAACCGACCGCCATGATGAGGAGCCGACACAAGTCTGGGTGAGGGGCAGGAGAAGGTTGTGTGTGTGTGGGAATGAAAGTCTTGAAGACCTCTAACTGGTCTCACTGGTCCTTCCTATCTGCCTCTTTTTCTTTTTCTTTGCTTACTTCTTTCTCCTCATCTTCCTGCGATTCCTCCTTCTCATCCTGTTTTCTGAAGTTTGTGAACAGAAAAAAAAAAGAAGAGGGGTGTTGTTGTAGATGAAGGGAGGAGAGAGGATGAGGTTTGGAGTTGGCAGGCAGAGCGAGAGATGAAGGGAAGGAAAAGGGGGAGGAGGGGAACGTCTGGGGTTGGATGGATGGAGGGAATAAGGAAATGAGAGGAGAGGAAGAGCGGAGGTCTAGGGTTATGGCAGGCAGGCTGCCCTCTAATCTGATCAACATGCTGTTGGGTGTGGCCTCCTGCTCGCTGTCGTTTCACACACTTAGCGGGAGACAGAAAGAGAGAGCGCACCGGATAAGAGGAGAAGGGAGTGCGAGAGCTGGTTGGGGATGAGTGGAGGACAAGAAAAAGAGGTTTTGAATTTGAATTGAATGGCCCTTTAATGACTCAATGGATGACTAACACTGGGAGAAAGAGAAAGAGAGAGGTGTGTAAGTAAGCAACACTGTAACTCATTGCTTTGTGTGTGTTTCTACGTGAATTAGTTCTTTCAACACAAAGACATTTCTCTTGTATAGCTTGTCTTGTGTAGTATTTTTGAGGTTTACCATGTAACTTTCTGAAGTGTTTTCTAAAGTTGGCTTAAGTATTGAACATAGTTAAAGTCCTTTAAAGTCGATGGCAGAGTGTCAGATTTGTCTTAGCACTGCACCAGAAAGGAATAAACCTTTTTATTTAAGTATTTTGAAGAAAAAATAAGTAGAAACCCGCACATTTTTTGGTAAATGTTATCCATGACAGTTTCTTAGTTAATATCGTTTGGTTGTTTGTGTGTTCAGTAGCGAGTTTGGTAGCCTTGAACACTGATTGGATAGAATCAAAATGACATGTCAGAGTAGCGTTTTAAATAATCCTTTAGAGTTTTTTTTAAACTTATTTTTGAATCAGAAATTGAATAATGGCATGAAGTTAATCACATATTTTGATCAGGCCTCTCACATCGTGTTCCTCAGAGGGTTTGAGGGTCTCTGGTGCAGGTTTGCATTCCAGAGACCCCCATCAGGTGATTTTGATTATAGCACCTCAACCAACCACAGAGGAAGATGTAATCAGCAAGAGGAGGAAGATGTAATCAGCAAGAGGAGTGAGCTGGAATGAAAACCTGCGGGGTCCTTGCCCTGTGGACTTGCTTTTTGGCTTTTGTCTTGTTCTGTTACTTTTTACTTTTGCTGGGAAATACTATGTGAAATATTTTATATTCAATCCATCAGCTCAGCTTTTTTATTTCTGTTTTTGGCACTCCAAGAAAGGTGCTGATTGGTCCAATACATGGCACCATAATAGGGCAGCCTACTCAAAATGAAATAAAAGGGTTACTACTTAAATTTCTGTCTGTTTGTTTTAATTGATTTATTGACTTTCTTTTCTGTGGAGGCAGAAAGCTTTAATCCACAGTCAATACCACCGTCCAGACCCTTATTATACAACGGAGAGAGGGATAAAAGAAAAATCAGTGATGGGATAGAGGGAGGTGTGTGGATGGTTTGTTCTCTACTGACAGCACTAGGTGTAACACTAGCTCATAACTTTAAAGCTGCTTTAATCAATAAATATATATATATATATATATATATATATTTTTTTTTTAATATAGATAAAATGACTAATATGTGTGTGAAAAGGGGGCACTCACAGCGATGAACCCACAGAGAATTATCACCCGTCTCTGTAGTTCCCCTCAGCTCTGCGTAGCATTGTAGCGTCTTTTACTTTCGCTCAGTCTCACCGCTTTCAGCAGCTGTTTTCAGTGAAAAAGCTCTAAAAGCCCGCTGTACGGTAACTGCTCAGCACCAAACGAGAGACTATTTATCTCAGGAGGTGGTGGGGAGCAAAACAGAGCTAAAGGAGAGTGAATGTTGGACTTAGATTCATCAGGTGGCCAGAAACACACCTCTAAATGAATGCTAATGTTGCTAACATGTCTGCTGGATGTGTGAATGTGCAGCTGTTTGCTAACACAATTGCCGCAGCAACTTTATAAAGTGATAATATGTCAGTGATGTGTTTACAGCCAGTTTTGCTGCCCTCAAATGGCTAAAAAAATTATATTTTTTTGCTTTACATAAACAAGAACTGGATCTAATTTTTGTTAAATTGTATTTTTCTTGGACCAGCTATCCGTCTCTCTCAAGGTCAAAAGGCATATTCAGCGACTACCATAGACATCGATGAATTGATGCATTGATGAGTTTTTCGGTCTCTCAGTAAAGTTGGAAGAATTGTACATTTCCCTATAAAAGTCTCTGTAAGGTCTGGCGAGTTACATTAACACCAGCTGTCATTTTGTGCAGCTCAGTGTCACCTCAGTCTGGAATACTAGCCTGACGTTGTGGATGTTGATCCCTGTGGTTTTTCTGGGCTGCTTTCCAATGTTCTGCCGTAACAAACTCACAAGGATGCCTAGTTCATTTGAGCCGGAGACGCATCATGATGTTTAGGACGATTAGAGCCACAGTTTGGCATGACAACTGATTTTTAAGATTGGAGCTATTTGGCACCAGGGCTTGGCAGTTGAACAGATGATCTTGTAGCGTATTGCGGGTGTTCAGAACTTTTAATCTCCTGCCTCTCAACGAGTATTCTGCATTAGTCAGTGAAAGACGAGCATGAAAGAAGGGAAAACATACCGGAAGTCTGGAAAGAAACGTAATCCGCCACCATGTTTGTTTTGATGTTTGTGTTGCTAGCTTCCCCCCCCAAATGAAATGCCATCCACACATTCCAAAGTGAACTTAATAAACACGGGGGTGCCAGTTTTAAGCCTTAATTCATTCTTTATTTTATGTTCAATTTTATGGATTTGATGGTGGAAGCGTCTTTGCTTTGGTTTGTCTGAGTTGGTTTGACTTGTTGTGAATGACAAAAGCGAACAGTAACGTAACCAGACAGCACAGTGATGAGTTACTCTTTCTGTTTCTCTGTGATGTGGTTGAATATCCTCAGTTTTGTCACATAAATTTAAAAAAAATGTCAAAATGTGGTAATAAGTTAAAGCTGACTTGTGTCATCGGAAAGAAATGGTTGACTCTTTTTTCCCCCTCTTCTGTTTGGCACGTGCAGGCTACTTCAACAAGCAACCAATAGATACTGCTGTTTCTTAATATGTGCTTATTTTTGGGAGGATCACAGTGTGCTACCAAGTCAGTTTTTATAAAAATTGTTGAGTCTGTGTCTGAAAAACAAAACATCAGCACCGTTTTGCACGTGTGGTTCCAGCTTTGATTACATGACTACCTGAGTACCTGAGATCACATGGCAGTCATATATGAGCTTTTAAAAAACTCTTGTTGAAGTTGCTGTTGCTCTTCCTGAGCTTTCTTCCATTTTTTTCTCCATTAAAGGGTTTTTTGGGAGGTTTTCCTTATCCGAATTGAGGGTCTAAGGACAGAGGGCGCCGTATGCTGTACAGATTGTAAAGCCCCTTGAGGCCAATTTGTAATTTGTGATATTGGGCTATACAAATAAAATTGACTTGACTTGTTTTCCTTTATCTGCATTAGTGTGAACATAGATTGAGAGGTCTTATCTGTGGGGTGTTAAATGTGTTATGATCAACATTAAATAAATGGAAAAGGTTAAAAACCAGCAAACAAATCAATTCTGGAAATGTGGTTTATGATAGAAAATCTGTAATTCTCCATCCATGTAAGCGTAGTCATGCTGTTAATGGTTTAACCTACTTTGGCTGCTGGTGGTTAATGTGTGTGTACCAAAGTCCTCCCTGTCAGTGGAACAGAGCACGAATGATTCTTTGTGTGTTTCTGTTAGTGTTTGTTTTATATTGACGCCCTCCTGTCATGTGGGGCGTCTTTTAAACCCCGACTGCTGTCACACTCAATTACTGTCACTCAATCACACACACACACACACACACACACACACACACACACACACACACACACACACACACACACACACACAGGACTCCTGGCATGGCTTCTCTATATCTAATTAGACTGTTATGTAAGTGTGTGTGTGTGTGTGTGTGTGTGTGTGTGTGTGTGTGCATAAAGCAAACTATCTGTCTGCATGTATTAGTGAGTCATTCATTTACTGCATTTCTGATCCAGCTCTCTCCTCCTGAACGATGAGTTAGATAAGTGTGTGTGTGTGTGTGTGTGTGTGTGTGTGTGTGTGTGTGTGTATATATCTGGATTAAGTCTGAGCTCTTGTCGTTGTCAGTAATGAAAAGTCAGCTGTGGAGAGCACAGTTCCTCATCTAAACTGCCGCATGTCTGTGTCTCTGCTGCAGCAGCGTACCAGAAACCACCTTCGACCTTCACGGAGACGTCCACAGTGGAGCTGCCCTGCCTACCAGCAAGGTAACACACACACACACACACACACACACACACACAGAGCATTGTGAATTTTTACTGTATATCTTATACAGTATCGGGAGAGAAAAGGTTGGAACGATTGCATGTTGTCTTGTTTCCAAGTAAAATCAATCGACAACTTGCGTACCTCTGTGTTCCACATGTGTTACCCAAATAAGTAATGCACGGTGACATATGTAGGGCTGAAAATAATTAATTACAATGTTGATTAATATGCAGATCACTTTCTTGATTGATCAGTTCATTGTTTGGTCTGCAAAATGTCTGTCAAATAAATGCTTGTTTTATCCAATCAACAGTCAAAAACCTAAAGAGATTCAATTACAATTATATAAAACAGATAAGAGCAGCATATCCTCACATTTGTGTGGCTGGAACTAGACAATGTTTGGCATTTATCTCTTTAGAAATGACAAAAACAATTAATTGGTTATTAAAATTGCTGCAAATAAATTCTTTGTTGTTTGAATAATCGATTGCTCTAGATATATATTTATAACCAAATCTTTTGATGACGCATACAGTGGATATTCATTAGCAGTGCTATGATGTTTGTTTGCAATATGTTACAAGCTATTTTATACATGTTACTGTTGATTTTATAGAACAAATTGAGATATTCGATGTACTGGAGAAACAGAAAACTGTAAAAACAGCATCCATCGTGTTAGCTGCTCGCTAGTAGTTCTGCCAGCGAATCTAACACAGGACACCACGTCACTCCTCCTAAGCAGAGCCACGTGAGACCACCACTTTGATCGGGTTCAGTGCAGGGCACCCATATAGAAAGATTTTAGTTGTTGTATGTTCAGAATTGAATTGTGTCTACATTGTATATGAATAGATGAGTGTAACTGAAGCCTCATAATGCAGTCGCCGTTATCTACACGTCTGTACATTCTCAAATTGGGATCATCTTTAGTAAATTAAATTACAGTGAATTTTGTCGGAGCTGCCTGACTCTGTGTGTTCTGCTTGTGTGTGCAGAGCTCAGGAAAGCTGGAGATGGAGAGAGGCATGGTCAAACCCATGGCCCGAGGAGAGCAGCAGGACAGCAGGTCAGACACACACTCTTCTCCTCTCTCTCCCTCTTCCCTGTCCTCTTCTTCGTCCTCCATCTTCGTCCTCTGGCTCGTCCCTCTCCTCAGTCTCCTCTCTGTATTTAGTGTTATCTCACCTTCTCACTGTGTTATTTTGTCTTATCAGGTCTCAGGACATTTCAGCAGACAGAGCGGAGTTGACTCTGCCAGCCGGCATCGAGTTCAGAGACAACTGTAAGTATTAGTGTGTCTCTTTCTGCCTCTCTCCATTCCCCTCACTGTGTTAGTGAAACAGTCAATAGCTGGAAACTATTGAACCCTCCTAGTTGTCTTTACAATGCACTGAACAGATTCTGCTCACCTAACTGCTCGAGCTGCGGTGGTATGCAATAAATACCTCATAGTAAATATATGGTAAATGTACATTTATGGTAAATGTATGTAGGTTCAGCAGAAACTGTTCACATTTCCTCTCACCCTGCTGACTGTATCCATCTCAGATGCAGAGTTAGGGTATTGTGCCATCTTACAGTTCTGTACAGGAAGGCCTGGTGACTTCAGAAAGCCATTGTCACATTCATTTACAGACATTAATATGATTTCCATAATCGGACAGAGAGAAAATAAGCTACTTGACTCAGCCTCTACATTAAATTGTGTGCCAATCGTATTTGGCAGAAAACTCAGCTCGATCAGCTTAAAGCCTAAAAGCTTTGTTTCCTGTAATTGAGTCAAGATAACACAGTTAATTTGACATTGTTTAAAGATGATAAATTGAGCACTTGAATTGAATTAGGTTGAATTAGGTTCTCCTTTTTTATTAAGGGATAGTTAAGTGATGTTTTCAGAAGAGCTATTTTGGCGTTAAACTGCTAAACCTGGAGTCGAAATGTCTTATTCTTCTATTATTTTTACTGGTCCTATAGAACCTTTTCATGGCAGACATTTTGACTTGTCAATGCAGAAAAAGCACGGGTAGAATAACATTAATTATGGCTGCATTCCATTTAGTTGAGCCAGTTCCAGGGCTCTGGCATTCTGGCCTGCTTTCTCACCTTCATGGCTTACTGGGACACTTAATAATAATACCTTTATTTATATAGCACTTTTCAAAACACGTTACAAAGCACTTTACATACAATTAAAAAAAGACAATAATCAAACGGTTAATAAAATATGATAAAATACAACGAAAGATAATGAAACAAAAGTAAAATCAATAAAAGCAAGTCTAAAATAATGAGTTTTTAAAAGTGACTTAAAAGAAGACGGTGTGTTAGCTTCCCTGAACTCCTCCGGCCCGAACAGAAAAGGCCCGGTCGCCTTTAGTTTTAAGGTTTGACCGAGGATTGGCCAGGAAAGACCTACCAGAGGATCTCTGGTTTCATTTAGGCTTGTAGGGGGTCACTTCTTGGCAACTTAATGGTATGCAGCCATCGTTAATATTATTTACACCTGTGCTTTTTGTGCTTTGACAAGTCAAAATGTCTGCCGTGAAAAGGGTCTATTTAGTACAATGTGAGTCACCAAGGTAACTACATAATAGAGCCTGAAATAAGATGAAGAGCGTGTAGAAAGAAGTGTAAAGACAGAAATATCTGCTTGTTTGGTGGAATAACACTGCTATTATAAATACATTATAATAATATATATTCCCACCATTACATTAATACAGGGAAGGGTTAATATTTACAGTGAACTCCTGATCTTAACCATGTAATTTCGTGATGTCTTTTCTTTGTATTGTTTGTTTTATTAGCTGAATTCAATCAGAAAAGGGTTGGTTTCGGTGGTGAAATGGTCTTAAATTAGTTCGAGGTAACAGTAAAATGTCCTAAAATGTCTTATAAGTTTGGTTTTCTGACACCTGATGTTTCCCACACTCTCTTTGCAGCTCTAAGCTCTTCTAGCTGTTTGCTCTGTCTTTCTAACACTTCTGTTTATTGACTTTCGCTGTGCTCTGGGCCTCAGTGTGTCCGTGTGTGCACTGAGTATATATTAGGCAGAGTGTGAGATCATCTGTTTTACCAGCAAAAGGAGGGTTTTGATTGGCCGTAGAGTGGCGGAGAGTCCCATACCCACAATGCACTGGGAGAAACCATATGCTCTAAGAGGCAGAAAGTGTGTTTGGGACGATGAAGCACGTCACTCTCCATTGAAATCTGGATACTTGCTGTGTGCTCGTCTTCAGGTTTTCATAGGGAGAGAGCTTTCGTAGTGCAGCTGCAACCAGTTTGACATCAAATACTTAAAGCTAAACTGAAAGAAAATGATACCACAGTCAGGCTCAGAGTGGTTTTATTGGTGTATCCCACATGACACATGTGCAGCCAAGTTCTGTGACCAACCAACCACCAAAGTGACTTATACAAACTGCTTGTTGCAGCTCAAAAGGGGATCTATTAGACTCAGTGTCATCCACTTCTAAATAAAGTATAATGCAGTCTGATTTCATGTATATCATGGAATTGCTCAGTGCTACATCGGTTGTCTGTGAGAAGCCCTCAACATTAATTAATTTAGATCCTCGACATTAATTAATTTAATGAATGCTTCATTATTATAAGCACTTGTAAGATTAGCAGTAATGATACAGTGGCAGTAACGGCAGTAATATTAGTAGTACAAGTAATAGAGCAGAAGTTGTGGCAGCAGTAGTGGTAGAATTACTTCACTGCGGATGTAAGAGGCTGCATTAGAGGAGGCGTGTTGTTTCAGGCACCAATTAAAACAATCCAGGAAGGCCAGTCTGAGTAATAGATCCATGAGTGTGAAGGATTATTAGACACAAAAACACTGCACAGCGATTTATAATACAGTTACACAGGATTTTATCTTTCGTCGCGACAGTTGCCAGGTAAAAAGTAGAATTACTCTGTACATGTTACAAAGTAATCTACCAGGAATGTGCGCTTGCACACATTTGATTGGCCAATGTACAGCCTTGCTGGATAATGTCACATTTTCTTCTTCTGATTCTTCTTCTTCTTGTGATTCTTCTTCTTCTTCTGATTCTGATTCTTTTGATTCTTCTTCTGATTCATCTTCTGATTCTGATTCTTCTTCCTGTATTGCCATTGTAATATTAGCATACCTTCTCTAACTTTATTGCCATGTAGCTATAAAACGTTCTCGGTGTATGTGCTGGTGGTCTGATTATCTGACTCTGTGTGTGTCCATCCAGCTGAAGACACCTTCCTGTCGGCCATCATCAACTACACCAACAGCTCCACGGTCCACTTCAAACTCTCCCCCACGTACGTCCTGTACATGGCCTGCCGCTACGTCCTGTCGCCTTCTTACCGGCCTGACATGTCGCCATCTGAGAGGATGCACAAAGTTATCGCCATCGTCAACAAGATGGTGAGCATGATGGAGGGAGTCATCCAGGTCAGTAACACTACCTTTTAAATATTTTTTTGAGTGCGAGTCGTCATGTTGAACATAATCTCATTGACTAATCTGTGCATTTTCACAGTGTGCTCTGCTGCCATTAGTTTGGCCACGCTCCTTCGTAATGCTGTTATTTATGTATTTCATACTTGCATACTCGCTCATGTTGAAATTTTTGTTTGATGTTTTGCTTAATTTCCCCCCATTTACTGTATTCTTACAAACTACTGCACTTGTAGTTGTTGTAAGGTGTGTATACGTGTTTGTAAATGTATGTTTCTTGCAGCTTTCTCTCCACAGTTACCTCTGTTGTACCAGTCTGTGCTTTCGTCTTATGTTTGTCTACCTGTCAGTGTTAAATGCTCGTGGTGTGAAGCCTGCTATGACACAACATAGATACACTATCACTCATCATTAGAGCTGGAAATATGCTGATATGATAGCTGAGTGTTTAGGCAACAATACCAAAACCATATTTTACAAATGTATAAATAGGCAGGTTTAGAACAAAATAAAACTTGCAGGGTTGTATTAACACAAACAGCTGTACAAGAACTTTGACTAAATGCAATATATTTAACTAAATTTAGATTTAATGCAGAACAACCTGTCAAAGAATGTGACCAAGCATCTATTACCAACTTTCACTACTTGACAGTTTTTAATACTCTGTGCTACTGACACATTTTTGCCTGTTATCCATAAGAGTTGAAGCTCGATTCCCAGCCCCAGTTTAAGTAGTGTTGGCTAAAAGTGTTGGCATGAAGTCTTAATATGACTCAACATCATGTATGTTAAAATACGAAGCACAGGACCTTGGCAGATTAGAGGATTATGGGAAAAAATCACACCCACTCTTTAAGTTCTTTCCTCAATAAAGTGCAGATGTCATTTCTTCTTTTATTAGTGCCATTCACTTTTATTTGTTTAGCTCGCAGACAGCTATTCATTGCCGTTGGCATGCAGTGAAGTTATGAAAGAAAACACACACACACACGATGGACTGTAACACTTAATCTATTTCAGTCTGTGTGTAGTAGGATTTCAGTTTTACAGCGTTTCAGGGAAACATATTCAGCTTCTGAGGAATATGGGAATGTTGAACCTTCCTACTTCAGACAGGCTTATAGTCTGCATTAGTGGGTTTGTGTTCTGTGGAGGCATTTTTTATTACCAAGAGATTAATCACATATTAACCAGGCACTCAACTAATCCAACAGAACAGGGTATTTTTGGAGCATCTCTCGGATGTTGAGAACTTTGAAATCTTGAATCTGCATGATTGTGACCAACTTTCCAGTGCCTTGCATCCTTTATGTTAAATGTCTTAACTGCATTAATGTTTCCCTAAATGGATTACATGTAGCATTTTTAAACATCAATATTTGATTATCAAATTAAATGTTATAACTTTGTATCATCACAAAGAATGAGGTCAACATTATGTGATAGCTTCTATTTTGCACCATTTGTGTTGGTCCCAGCTCTTTTTCCCATAAACTCCATCGCTTGTTTCCACAAAGAGGGCGTCTCCCTCTCAGAAGCTGTAAGGTTTAGCCAAATTTGCCCGAAACACATTCCTCGTTTTCTGCCGTAAAGCAACCCAACAGATTTCTCACCAACCTGACCTTGTTGCACACAGTGTGTCATGGAGCGCAGAGTTTATTCTTGCTAATTATACAGATGTCTCAGAATGTGTACAGTTAAAAGGTTAATGACTTTTAACCTTAGTTTATCCAAGGATTCATTTTCCTTCTTTTCTTTTTTAAGGGACACCCTGCTCTCACTTATACACTTAGCTCATATATTACCTGTTATTTCCAGCTGGTATACACAACTGAAAACTTTGAGGTATACTTCCACTTCCCCAAATCTGTAAAATCTACCAAAAAACAAAAGTCAATTTTAAGTCTTTGTTAATGCAGTTCATCAGTGAATTTTTCAAAGTATAACAGTGCTGTTGTTTCTTGCCAGTTCGGTGATAAATGTCCTTCCAGCAGGCATTAAAGGGATCTCTCCATGACCTCCATCAGTTATGTTCTTTAACTGATTCAAGATGGCTTTACATTGTAAACCCATGACCATGTGTTTGTGTGTGTGTCAAAGCGTATGTATATGTGTGTGTGTGTGTGTGTGTGTGTGTGTGTGTACATGGCCGTGTCCATACTGTAGCTGTTGACGTGTTTTCTCTCTGTCCTGTGAACGTGTCCTCCTCCTCCTCCTCCTCCTCCACCTCTTCCTCCTCCTCTTCCTTCCATCCAGGAGATTCCTGAAGGGGATCAGGTAGGATAGCACAATAGCACACCATGATACGGCTGCTACAGACTCGTCTACCTCCCTCACTCACTCTTTCTCTCTTTATCTCTCTCTCTTGGTGAGGGCGACATGGATAAAATATCACTAGTTTGACAAAGCACCTCAACATCTTTCATGCTGCTTCCACTTCGTACAGCTAAAATCTGTAACACAGCTGGTAGATGTTAGGACTCAATTTTCTGCCTTTAAAGAAGCTTAAACTTAAAAAATGTCATGCCTCCTTAAAGGAATTGTATTTTCGCTAAATAGCACGTCTCAAACAAAAAAATGGTAAACATGACTTAAAATTTAATTTATTATATGAAATAATATTTTTTCTCTGTGCCAGTGAAATGGGTCAAAGGGTCATCCACCTTAAGAAATAAGGAATGATCGAATGAATGTGAATCCATAAAATTTGTATTTTAAAACGGATGAAAAACAAGTTAGTGTTTTCATTTCATTGCATAAAGCTGAAACAATAAATTGATTGACAGAAAAATAATCTGCAACATTGATTATTTACGAATCGTTAATGAAGCAAAACTGCCAAATGTTTTCTGGTTCCAGCTTCTCAAATGTGAGGAGTTGCTGCTTTTCTCTGTTTTTGGAAAGTTGGTCGAACAAAACAAGCAATTTAAAGATGTCGCCTTGGGCTCTGTGCAATTGCGATGGCATTTCTTTTACTTTTTTCTGACATTTTATAAAGTAAATGATTAATTGATAAGCCAAAAAAATAATAACTAGGTTAATCGATACATATAGGATACTTTACAAAATGCTAGATGGAAATGCAAATGTGGTAACTCTAAATGACAGCAGTATATCTTTTTAAAGCAGAAATCAATTTTTAAAAAATAAATAAAACTAAAATAAAAACCTAAATGTATAGAAATGGAGAAGAAAATTAGAAAGAGAAATTTCTAGCAACAGCAAATCTTTTCATAAGATGACAAATGACATATAAAATAATTTGTATACATTATTTAAATCATAAGTTGTTGACAGATTTCTGCGTCTTAAACATCAAGTCCTGGTGACCTTTTGGACCAATTTACTCATTTTTAGCAGCAGTGCTTGAAGGCAGCATGAAGCACTTTGACCCACACTAAAGTTTTCTGGTCACAAGGAAATAGATTTTGCAATCCGTTATAATGTCTGACCATTCTATATATAATAGAATATAATAGAATTCTATACCATGTTAACGATTTATAATGTAAAATCATGTCAACCTCATCAACCTCTTGGCTTCCTTCTGTGAGTCTCTGCCTCTCTGCTCACCTACCTCCTACTCTTCTCTCTTTACTGCTCTCTGTCTGCTTCTTTGACCAGCCCTTCATTGTTGCTGCTGCTTCTTTTTCTCCATTCTAACAGAAATGTAAAAATAAAGCCATGATAATGCGTCCTCCCACAGCTGGAAAACTAAGCAACAACAGCAACATCAACCCAACTAATTCCATTCAGCTTCCTGGACCTGCCTGGTACTAAAAACAAAAAAAAACAAAAAAAACTGAGCAAAACCAAAGCAACCACTCTTTTCCATCATTGCTCCATCTTTAATTCTGGCATCCATTATGTGTGACATCACGTCTTGCTTCTCCTACTCAACAGTGTGGATGAGAGACAAGTCGCGTCCCTCCGACCTCCTCTGCTTCATTTGTCTGTTTGGAAATCCATTTAATATGTTCGACCATCCGTCTGAGTTTTTAATGTTTCCTAAATGTTTTATTGTCACGTTTCATTTTGGATGCTCTTGGCTCCATCTCTCATTCTCTGGCTGTTTTCTGAATGAAGGGGGTTTTTTTTTCCCTTTGTTTTGTTTTTTTCAAGGCGGGGATAGATGAGTGCAGGGGAGCGAGCTTCGCACATTCCTCCCTCTCTGAGTGGCGGGGATATTAACCAATCAGCTCCTCAGACACTGAGCTCTGTCCTCCCTGTTGATCTCAGGACCACAAAACTGTCCTTTAGACTGTAGGCTGACATATGGAGCTGATACTGAGCCTTATTAAAAAAGTCTGATACCCACTCAGTGTTGGCCATTGGAGATAATTATGTCATTAATTATTCTCTGATATTATTATCCTGGTTTGGCGTGTTGCTGCTTGTTCACTCTGCAGGCTCCATGTTTGATGGATCACTTTACTCTGCAAGAGGCTCTGATTACATTTATGCGCTGATGTGCAGCTACACAGTTACAAAAGGCACAACGTGTTTTCAATTGCTTTTATGACACCCTTTAAAATGTTGTATTTTTATAGGCTAAAGAACTACTTCAACATTTTGGGACATACCCTTATTTGCTTTCTTGTCAAGAGTTAGATGAGATGATTGATACAACTGTATGTCTGTAGCAGGATAAATAAAACTGCTAGTCTGGCTCTGTCCAAAGGTTACAAAATCTGCCAAAGTCAAATCAATAATTCTGATGTTATATTTTGTTTGTTTAATCTGTCCAGGAAGTCACTGCTCTCACTCCCACATACCTCCATCACACCACCTTACAATAAGTGGTTTTGTAGTTTCAACAACTCCAACAGAGTGAGGAGTCTTCTCTGGTACAACCATCAGCCGATGGCGTCACGAGTCAAAATCTCCCAGTCAAAAGTTCATTCATATGATAAATAATCAATAAATTAAGCAGATCAAGTTTTAGTTCTGAATAAGGACCTTCTGTATTTGGAGCAAGTAGCTTTTGGAAAATAAGGTGTGTCAATTGTAGGCTGTTGTTATTTCAATGTGTAAACATTTGATATCTTCTGCTATGAGTATGTACAAACATTTCTTTTAGAACATTTCTGAATGGACTTCTTGTCACTTGTTGATCCTGTTGCTTGCAGCATGAATACATGTGGTCCATAGTGTAAGTCTACGGTCTAAACACTGTTTTGTTGTCAAAAAGGAACTGGCTTTGAAATCGGCACAACCAACTAGTTAGTGGAGGAGGAGGAGGAGGCTAGTGTCTGGTGACCTGGTGAATGGTGAGTTGTGTCTGGGAGGGAAAAGGAGTGGTCACTAATGTCGCTCACAAAGTCAAAGAGAAAGTCTGCTGCCCGTTGTGTTGAATTTTAGAGCTCACATTCAAGTGGAAGACATGAAGAAATCAAGAAATGAGGACACTTTCATTGAGCGTCTTCTTTTAAGTGACAGTGATGACCATTCTTCCTCTCGGCGCTGGGTTGGCTTAGAGGGAGGGGTGGGCGGGGCATGAGTCTATCCCTGAAGTAACAACTGCTCCTTCTGGCTGCCACTCAAACAGAAACCCCCTCTCCTACCTTCTTCTTTAACTCTCCGGTCTCTCCTTCGTCCTGCTGCTCTAACAACTTCCTCCGTATGTGTTTTTTTTCTTTGTGTGTGTCTGTGATCGGTACGTTACAGAAGCAGAAGAACATCGCAGGAGCGCTGGCTTTCTGGATGGCCAACGCCTCAGAGCTGCTCAACTTCATCAAGCAGGACCGAGACCTGAACCGCATCACGCTGGACGCCCAGGACATCCTCGCCCATCTGGTCCAGATGGCTTTCAAGTCAGTCTGTGTGTGGTTGTGTGAGAAGATGTGGGGTTGGGCTTGGTGTCTGAATCTGGAATATCACGGAAGTTTTAGAGATGTATTCCAGACAGGGAAAGTCAGGGAATCTGGTAAATTCTCTGTGGAAGTCAGCGAATATGTTTGATTAAACTAGTTGTAAATGGTATACCTCAGGTAAAGGTGAAGGTGTGAACGCACCTGTGTATATATACAGTAGATTATCATATGTGAATTTGGAAAATTGATAATAGACAAAATAGAAAAATATGCACAGGATTAGTTGCACACATACAGAAAAAAATGTAATATATTCTTGGAATGCTGTGCTATATTTGCAGATTTATGCTTTTGATCTTACAAATAAATCAAGAGCAAAAAATGCAAAAAACGCACAGAAACCTTATCACCATAAGGAAACCTTGGTCAAAACGTTATCATGTTCATGTACAGTAAAAGAAGAAGTGGGAACAAGATAACAGTGTGCAGGTACTTTTTCAACTTTTAGTGCAGATTATTGTTACCCTGCACCAGCAAAGAATTGTTTGTGGAAAAAAGTTTTTCATGACTTGTAGGAAAAACATATCAATCAACATAGAAAGATTGTTTTTAAGAAAGATTGTAGGCAGAGCTTCTCAGTTGTGGTGAAGTCTGTCATCTTTAACTAGCTGTAATGTGTGGGTGCAGGTACCTGGTCCACTGTCTCCAGGCTGATCTGAACAACTACATGCCGGCCTTCCTGGACGACCCCGAGGAACATAATCCACAGAGACCCAAGATCGGTAATATACAATCACACACAAACACGCAGTATCCACGTAACATTCAATTGTCAAGCGAATTTTACGTGAACTTTTGAAATGTTGCAAAAAAGAAATGCGAATTAGGCGCGTTTCCATCCACTGGTTTGGAGCGAATAAACTGAGGTCGCTGCAAATTGTAGTTTGGTCAGAAGTTGGCGGTATAGGCTACGTTTTACGCATGGCTGTAATCCTCCAGTAAACAGAGCAGAAGAAAAAGAGGTTGAGAACCGGAAACAAAACAAGTCGCCTTGGCCATCAAACCGATCTACGGGAGAAAAATGGAGAGAGGTCCTGAGGAATTTGTTTCTATTGGCCAATACTAGCTGACATGAAAGAACAATTAATGGTTGGCAGATTTCTTAATTATTCTTTCAGCCTGTGGCTGAGCATATATCTGATCTGGAGAGGATCAGTCAGACGTTGTTTTAATGACGGTGCTTCCTTTTTTCCCAGAACAGCAGTATGAGCTTCTTTGCATTAAGAATGCCACAGGACAGGAGACGTGAGACGAGCCTCACATGTCTCTTGCTCCTTCTCTTTGCAGAGGACGTCCTGCACACCCTGACGGGGGCGATGTCGCTACTGCGGCGGTGCCGGGTCAACGCCGCCCTGACCATCCAGCTCTTCTCGCAGCTCTTCCACTTCATCAACATGTGGCTCTTCAACAAGCTGGTGACGGACACGGAGTCGGGGCTGTGCTGCCACTACTGGGGGGCCATCCTCCGGCAGCAGCTCAGCCACATCGAGGCCTGGGCAGAGAAACAGGGTCTGGAGCTCGCCGCCGACTGCCACCTCAGTCGAATTGTACAGGTAAGAGGATAGTGGGAAGGTGTGCCGGAGCATGAGCAGATTGTTGCATATTTACCACAGTTACAGCCAGACTGAGTTTTAACACTATATAAATGACTCTACTTTGAATAATAATTTGTGAAACGACATCTACTCCTTCTCCTTCATAAAAAACCCAGAATATATAAATAATGGACTGCTGGACAACAGGTGTTTCCTGCTTCACTGTACAGTGCATTCTCTGTGTGTGTGTACTACTATAAGTTTCCACGTCACACTTTTGCAAGTTGCAAATTGGACCAGGATTTGCTGCTTCCAAACTATTTGTGAAATCATGCCTATAGGCCCCGCCCCCGAAAATGTGATTTTAAATGAGCACATAGAAACTTTCCACTTTCAGCAGATAAATGTGAAAACATCCTTCTGGTGTCAAACTCTGCACAGACGTCATTCTGTACAGTGAAGCTCAAACATTCAACTGCAGGAACAAGAAGAAAAATGTGTTTTTGAATGGAGGGGAACAGTGATTGAGATTAAAGTGAAGTACATAAAGATGGTAGTAAACTGAGCACACAGGCCACCAGTAGTACACAGGTCAGCACATCTACTTGTGGGGTTTGTTTGACAGGAAGATGTACACTATCGCCTTTAAAAATCACCTGAAAACTTGTCGTAAATAGTATTTTACCAAACATTTTATATTTGTGGTTATATAATCAGCAGTTAAAGTTAGAAAAAATCCATATAAAGTATCAATGTATAAGAGTTTAACACTCCAAATCTCAGCTCATCTGCTTCTTCGGGGTGCACGAGTGTTGTTTGAAGAGATTTGGCTGATACGGGCGTCTCCCTCGCTGCCAATATAAGCAAACAACCCAGCCGCTCTCATCATATTCTGATTGCTGTATTGTTAAATTTCAAATGGTGCACGGAAACAACTGGAAGCAACACTCGCCTTCTCAAACCAGTGAGAAGAACACAGTCTGTCTGTGCCAGAAATACAGAAATCTGTCATTCTAACTTTGGCAGATTATAATGTGATCATGTAGGATCCCATGGCTTACAATAAGAAGAATAAGAAAAAAATAACCTTTTAATCAAACTGTAACTTTCATGTTAAAGAACATTTAGAAGCCAGTTTTCAAATTGGTATATTTGGATTCAAGGATTCAAAGGTTTACTTACAAGCAATATGCATAGTCAAATGCATATAGGGTAACAAAAGGATACGAGTAAAAATGTACGTGTCACAATTTTAAGGCAAACTATACAATAACATTTCGTACAAGGCTGAAGATACACTTATGCAATATGTATACGATCTGCAAGATATGTAGCCCATTTACATTTAAATGTATTTTTTTTTTCTGTTTGTGTCCTCCAGGCCACCACCCTGCTGACCATGGACAAATACTCCATGCAGGATGTGCAGAACATCCATAACACCTGCTTTAAGCTCAACTCCCTGCAGCTCCACGCACTCATGAACAACTACCATTGCGCTCAGGACGAGCCTTACATCCCGCCTGTAAGACAAATGCAAAATAGAGAACATTCAACTTAGCAGCCTGCGAGCCTTTTCGGGTCGTCTGACGTGTGTGTGTGTGTGTGTGTGTGTGCTGCTTCTGGTTGTGTGTACAGGAGCTGATAGACCACGTGGTGGCGGTGGCAGAAAACACAGCAGACGAGCTGGCGAGGAGCGACGGGAGAGAGGTTCAGCTGGAGGAGGATCCGGACCTCCAGCTGCCCTTCCTCCTTCCCGAGGACGGCTACTCCTGCGACGTGGTGCGCAGCCTCCCCAACGGCCTGCAGGACTTCCTGGAGCCACTGCTGCAGAGAGGTAAAGTCACCGGGGCCTCGACCAATATTTAGGAATAAAAAGAACTCATGTTGTCAACTGTTCTACATTTTTTTTGTATATATAAACAATTTAGTTATCAAGGAGTCAATATACCCTTGCTTTTGTGCAGGACTGTGCAGTATCTCAACAATATTGTAATAACTCTTAACGTCTCCACTCCTCATATCATTCAGTAAAAAGATGATTCACTGTATTTTATTATTTTTGGATGGACTGGCATCATAACCGTGCAATAATTTGATGCTTGAAGTCCCCCTTCACACAAAAATATAACTTGGGTGTTTGACCTTCACTGTGCAGAATGATGTATGTGCAGTTTGACACTAGCGAGGGAGAAGGAGCAGTTCATATTTTAAGTATTTTGAACTTGGTAATTGAACTGAAAAACAGACACACAAGTTCTTATTCATAGAAGAGTATTTTGTGTGTCTTAGAACATGTCTGTAAGAGGTTTTTAACAACGATTGAAGCTTTTGTGTAACTTTGGGCTCCATCTGCATTTTGTTTTTTTCAAATTTGCGACTTGCGTTTACAAAAAAAAGCAAACTTGAAGAGTTGTTTTGACATAAAATTGTTGTGTTTACATGGTTATATCAGGGGGAGAGAGAGAGTAGCTCACTCTGTTCCAAAGAATTTCAGAATTTAGATTTATGGCTCAGTGGAAATGTACCGTAAAGTGACTGTGTGTGTGTGTGTGTGTGTGTGTGTGTGTGTGTGTGTGTGTGTGTGTGTGTGTGTGTGTGTGTGTGTGTGTGTGTGTGTGTGTGTGTGTGTGTGTGTCCTCTGTCAGGTTTTTGTAGGTTAGTGCCCCATCCCCGGTCGCCGGGTACCTGGACCGTCCACTTTGAAGGAGCCGACTGTGACAGCCACTTCTCTGCTGCTGACAATTCTGAGATGGTAGGTCTGTGTGTGTGTGTGTGCGGGCAGTGGGGCATCCCAGGTACTTAGGACTTAGTTTAGTCGTGTAGTAATGCTGACTCATGGAAGCTGTGGAGACTAAAGTGTACACAGTAGATGTGACAGCTGAGACAGCAGAGGGCGAGGACACACACTGCTGGAGCCACAAAAGCGTCCGCAGAGTCTTTGATGGCAGCAGAGGAGCTACTCTAAAAGAAGAGATGGCTTTTCTTTGATGGGAGTGTCTGTCACAAACATTTTGGCCAAAATCCGGTTCAAATGGCTCCAAAAAATATCTCCAGGTGAGGAATAAATATAACTTAATAGTTGCTTTCCAAATCTAGATATAGTTCATTCTGCTGTGTTTGGGTTAAATTAATGAAAGGAAACACACAAGGTTTTTATCCAAGCCTTTAACATATTAGCCTCACACTGTGTGGGTTTGAGAAAAGCCCTATATTGGTTAAGAAAACAAGGGCCATTTAGTAGTTAGTCTTGAGCTTTCAATCATATCACGATCTTCCTCGGCAGATAAAGTTGGCTCAGTTGTTATGGAATTGTAGATGTTCAAATTTAAACATTTTTCTGAGCACTTTCAGGACTGTTTCTCATCCATGTTGACTTAAAATCTGAGGTTTAAAGTTCAGTCTTGACCTTGGAAACAGCAGAGAAAACAATCTCACCACAAGGTCCATTCTGGAGCTTTCCATCATATCACATGACCAGAACTGTCCTATTAAGCAAATTGCCACCGCTCTCCCCTAAATTTTACATTTCTTAAAATCTATCTTTCAAAAATCTAAAAACTATAGCTACATTTTTAACATAGCAACTCGTTTTATTTAGCAGTAAAATAAAATCAGGACAGTTGCTTATTAATTTTTCGATTTGAAGACTAAACGGGATAAACAGGAGCCTCCGCAACATCCCAACATGTTATTTTGAACACAGCACACATAAGCACATTTGAGTTTACAAGGTAGCATACATGTTAATTCATTGTTGGCATGTAAGGTAAAAAACAACCAATTAAGCATGTAATAAATATGTTGAAGATAAATGGTAGTCATTAAGAATTTGGCACGGTTGATTTGTTTTAACATAAAAGTTACTATCCCGAACTAGTCAGTATTAGCTAATCTGGATTACATAAGCTAATGGTCTGCATCAACATTATATAAGCTCCCTTCAGCTGCTCTTGTCGACCTTTTCTGGCTAAAGCTCATCTTCCCACCGTACCGGATAATTCAGGTGTAAATTATACTGGATTTACTGGGTTTAAGGGAGATTGTAGAGGAGTTCCAGGAGTCAACACATGACCAAATGAAAACACGGGTCAGTTTCAGGTGAATTTCAGACTAAAAAAGGTACAATTCCTGAACAGAAACGGAGCTGTAGACAATGTGACGGCACAACTGACTATACTCAATAGTTTGACTATTTTTAGAAAAGTTTAAACCTGGAAGTTGCTTTGATTTGGGTCCGGGGGTGTGTGTGTGTGTGTGTGTGTGTGTGTGTGTGTGGTCTCCCGGTTGGAAGGCAGTGATTACAGTGACTCCTGGAGAGGCAATTTACTTTTCATAACAACCTTCACAGACACACAAGAGAGACACACCGAACGCACACACAATTTAATCAACACCAATCACACTGCAGAAGTTAGTTAGTGAGCCTGGAGCAGTAAATGATAGACCTCTTTTCATCGCCACACACACACACACACACACACACACACACACACAGCCACTTCCTCTGTAATTGGTCTGTTTATCCTTGCTCTACTATTTCATGACTGTAGCCTCGACATAATGCAGGCGTCTCTCACAAACACACACACACACACACACACACACACACACACTTTGATTAATGGTGTGTGTTCAGGCAGACTGGAGAGGGTGCGGCGTAGCTCATGGAAGTCAGTTCTGCTGCATATCCTCTTCAGCGCGGTGGATATGATGTGGTGTGTTTTACGTATTTTACATGCAGACATGCAGAACATTAAGAATATTAACATTATTTATTGGAATTATCTTCCAACAAATGCTGCATTTCAAAAAGAAACTTGGCTTCTAGCTAAATGACACACAACCGTGTTTGTGCAGGCATATGTTAGTCTTGGAAAAGTATCACTGGATTATTAAAAACTTACAATACAAGAAAAAAACTATAAATGCAGACAGTCCGGTCCAAAAACGCCTGCCGTGTGGACAGAGAGCCAGTTTTTAAAGAGTGGAACTTTGCGCAGAAGCTAAGCATAAAGGTGTTTGTCTGTGTTTATGAAGGGCACCAGGATCCAGAGCAACACCCTTTAGTCTGTGCCAAAAACCACACTTTACTTTTGCAAGTAGTCAAGTGGCTGTTTATAATGTTGTAGCTGTTTTCATTGATTTCTTTTGTGCATTGATTTATTGTCAGTCGTTAGGGCTGTGGCAGCTTTCTCACCGTGTTGATGGGACAGTGCACCGCAGCAGTTATTTGGGTTAACTACCATTTAGGTCCTGTAAATATTATTAATTTTTTTAAACAACCCCTCAAGCTGGGTGGTTATTGAGACTGACTGAGAGAGTTGGGAATGGATTTCCTTTTAGGGCCACATGCTGGTAACATTTTATTTATTGTCATAACGCGCACACCTTCATATTCCATGTTTTCATATGTTTGGGATTCCTGCAATATAAAAGGTAAAAGGTGTCACTTAACCTTGGTAATGAGTCGGAGGTTTGATCTTTGCACAAACTGGAGTAAGTCGTCCACGTCCACTTTTCTATCCAACCAGCTCACGGTGGCTGTCTCTTCTTTTACCTTTCCCCCTGCAGTTAGATCTAAAAATGTCCACATCTTTATGTAGACCTACTTTTTGTAGATTTCAATGTAAGTGACGGGAGACAAAATCCACAGTCCTCGTTCTGTGCAAAAATACATTTATAAGTTCAACTGAAAATAATATGAGGCTTCTGCAGTCTGAGATAGAGAAATCAAGTGGTTAGCTGCCAGGGTTACAGACTTTATATGTCTCTCTTTGTGCTTCAACATACAGTGATTTCTAGCTGAGCTGCAGCAAAGGGATAGTAACATAAAGTGGGAATTTGGTACTAAAAAGACTAAGTTTGGAAGATACCCACTTCGTTTGTCAGACTCAGACTGCTAAAGCCTCATATCGCCATCATCTCCAGCTTAGGGCTGCAACTAACAATTATTTCCATTTCCAGTTATCAATCGTTTAGTCTATAAAATGTCAAAAAATTTAAAAAAATGCTCATCACGACTTCCAGAGCCCGAAGTGACGTCTTCAAGTTGCTTCTTTTGTCTGACCAACAGTCCAAAACCCAAAGACTCTTCATTTACTGTCAGAAATGACAAAGAAAAGCAGCAAATCCTCATATTTAAGCAGCTGGAACCTGCAAATGTTTGACATTTTTGACATCGACTAATCGATTAATTGACTAATCATTGCAGCTCTTCTCCTGCTGAACTCTAGAAGTCATATTTGCACAGAAAGAGGACTGTGAAATTTGCCCCCCATCACGTACATAGAAATCGCTTTAGGAGGGGAAGTCCTAACCCTAACAGGAGCAATTACAGCATCCAATCAATGTTCATATGCTCGCGTCAGTGTTGTTTTAAAATAGACTTGACAAATATGAACCTATCCTTTAACTCCATCTCAGGAGTGTTACCTGATTGTTGATGTATAATGGTGGATACTTGGTCCACAGTAATTATCTAATGAGACTGGGACGATATGCTTATCTCCTGATTCGATACTATCACGATACTTGGGTGCCGATTCGATCTTTTAACACTCGACCACAGGAAAAAGTTGAATCATACAATTCATATCATGAGTCATATTTCCCAAAACAATGCACATCAACATGTCAGTCAGTCTTTCGGAGTTTTATTTCAGCGGCATCATCGCTATACTGCATATAAAAAAATGCTTTTTCAAGTGAACTGCCTCATTGAGCTGTTCCTGCTCATCAAGCTAGTGCCATAACAAAATAAGTAAAATAAGATGTTAGGCCAAAATCGATTCAGGAATCAAATAAACGATTAAAAACAAAAGAATCATGTTACTTAAGTGAATTGATTTTTTTCCCCCACCCCTGTTATCTAATCTCTTATCTAATACAGTCGAGCAGTCGAGTAGTTGTATTGTGCGGTTGTTGTGTTTGGTTCTGGGTCTTCCCACAGATTGCATAAACTCGCTCCCTCTGCACACACAACTACACACACTCAGCTACGATGCTAACAGAAGTACACACACACGAATACACGCTGAGATGCAGACATACTTTTGTATAAGTCTGACACAAGCTTATTTATTTTGGAGTTTCCTTTGTCAGAATATTTTTTCATGATGTGGGAAACCTCGGTAGCTCTCTCTCTCTTTCTTTGTTTCTCTCCTTCTCCCCACCCAGTCACCCAGCCCTGCTCAAATGAGCCCTAGTGTGTATATATATATATGTGTGTGTGTGTGTGTGTGTGTGTGGGTAGCCATGATGCGGTTTTCATTCTTGACTTGATTCCAGCGACCACAGGTTCCTCTGTGGTCTTCCCCTTTCCCCTTTATCCCTCCTTCATTCCTTCCCTCCCTTTTCTCATCCCTCCCTCTTTTTACTCCACGGTCTGATTTTCCTCCGTAATGTTTCAGAGGCAGACGGAGGCAACACACTAGAGGACGTTCGTTGATTTCCCCCCCCACCCCCGAGGCCGTTAAAGACACATCTAAGAGGTTTTCATTCTCACTCACAGTTTGTCCTTCCTGTCCATCTCTCTTTTCAGCCAATGAGGAAAGATCCGGAGGTTGTCACAGTAACCCTGAAGAAGCACAAAGGCATGGGCCTCAGCATCGTGGCTGCCAAGGTAGGAAATACCACCTGGAAGAGTGTGTGTGTGTGTGTGTGTGTGTGTGTGTGAAGAGTTCAAATCCAAACTATAGCAGATCTGAGATTCGTCTGAACTTTTCAAGAACGTTTTTTTTTTTTCCCAGTAAGAAAACTTCTTTTTCAAGGCAGAAGTCATATATTTTTCAAACATTTTCTAAGCAGAACTGTGAAGGATTGGCATGAATTTGACAGGAAATCCAAAAATAACTTGGATGTTTTTTATCTTGGCTGTCGAAGACGGAGTGCGTTGCATTTGTGTATCTGTGTGTGTGTGTGTGTGTGTGTGTGTGTGTGTGTGTGTGTGTGTGTGTGTGTGTGTGAGGCTGAGTGCCACAGTGCTGACAGAAAAGGCTGCTATTTTAAATAGACTGCTTTCATTGTTGAGTCTGACAGCAGTGCAGAGACTAAACAGTGACAGTGCAGAGAAAGCTCTGGATGACTCCCGGACGAAGACGCGGCCTTTTTAGTTTGCCGTTACAGGGGAGTGGGTGTGGAGGGTGGGCTGATGTGAGTGGGACTATGGATCGCTGTCCGTCCATGTTGGTTATTTGTCCACACAACTCTGTTGTATTGACAAAACCAGGAGGGGAAATCTACATCTCACCGCTGTCTTCCAACATTAAACAACAGTGCACAGATTCACCAAAAAGGGCAGCTATAGTATCATGAAAAATGAATTAAGATTCATGCATTTCCCCCATGTTAGATTCAAACTTAGCAAACATACCCAACTGTTTTTGCTGTAAAGAACAAACTTTGTTATGCCATATTGGATTAGATTAACTGCATGGCCTAAAGGAGAAGAGATGGATAGGAGACAGATGTGATTAGATTAGGATGGATTAGCCTTTTTAAGAGGTTACACTCTGCCCAACTCAGGGCTTTTATTTATTTTTTATTTTTTCTGACACTCAAGAAGGTGCAGTTTGAATCAACAGTTACAACATGTTGATGAGAAATGGCCCCAAATGAAGAAATCATTAATTGTGTCTAAAAAGATGACAGATGTGCACAGTGGCGTCACCTGCTGGGAAAAATCATTATTGCTGGACACAGATTGGCATACTGTAGATACTGTACTGAATGTCAGCTTAATTTTCTGTAGTCAGAGTTTCTTTTGTTTATTTGTCAGTGGTAAAAATAGTGAGTTAACATGAAAGACAGGGGAATGACTAATGTCCTAAGCCAGTACTGACGGATATTAAGACAACTAGACCATGAAGTTTCTATAAAAATTACTGTTATCCTGGCATTCAAAATTAAATCAATGTATGTTGTCATATACAAAATTAACTAACAAGCTGAAAATATGATATGTCACATTAAACATATAATAAGAATATGTAAAACAAATGCTGGAAGCCAAAACTCAAACTTTACAGGAAACAGTGTCCACCTGGATAAATCCACCTGTCATCACGCAACCCAATCATCAGTGGTTAGAACAACATCTCCATCACCACCCTCCAATTTCATGTGAAGGACTCATCATCAGCTGACTCATCCTTTAACTGTTTGATGGCTTCATGAAAGCTAAATCAATAAATTACATTCATAAAAGCTCCACCTGCCAGTACAGACTACCTGGTATCAGGTTTGTTTCATTCGTCTTTTACATTTTGTAGCATCCTGCGTGGAATCACAGAGGTCCAAGGCTGGAAACAAACCCCGAGCAGGTACATGGTATGCACCCCAGAGCCGCCACAATGTCCCATATTACTTGGAAGACAAATGCAGCGCTGTTGGACGTCCACTTTGACTAACAAATTTCCTGTGGGGGCGAAACCCTTCACTTACAAGCCAGACGGTTACGTAACTCTGTGTTAAGGCCTCTCTATCGACACATTTCCCCTCAGATGGGGTCCGTCACTGTACCGTATCATGTAAAACCTGACTATTCTGCTTCCTTGACGTGCAACACTTCTGCTTTTTGTATCAATGAACAGATAGATAGCTAAGGTTGGTCAGCAGCCAGCACAGGTGAGGCTGCTGTCTTGTTGTTTTTGTGCTTCGCTGCTGCTTTTTTAATGATGAAAAATGGATAAAGAGCGCGAGGCAGGGCGAGACCAACAGGGTTTGTTCTCTGGGTGAAAACATGAGGACTCTTTCTCTCTTTCTTTAGAGTAGAGTTGAGTTTCCTGCTGGAGGCGAGAGCTTTCCTGTGTGCGTGTGTGCGTGTGTGCGTGTGTGCGTGTGTGTGTGTGTGTGTGTGTGTGTGTGTGTGTGTGTGTGTGTGTGTGTGTGTGTGTGTGTGTGTGTGTGTGTGTGGGAAGGAAGGACGTACTGAGGAAACCTCCTTGCTCTGTTTATTTTCAAAGCTGTTTGGACGTATGAGGAGGAGAGCAGGCAGAGAAGTGTGTGTGTGTGTGTGTGTGTGTGTGTGTGAGATGGAAAAGGCAGGTAGAGAGAATCTTGTCAAACAGCTGCTGGGATTCTCAGTAAACTGGGCTGAGCTCTGTCCTGTTATATAACTCTGTGTGTGTGTGTGTGTGGTATTCGCCTGGTGGAGCTGCAGCAGCGCTCCACCTCAGTCTGACCAGCCGGCGTCCCGGCCGACACTTCACCTCTGGATTCACCGTTTCTTAACAAACACGATTAGGAGCTCGCGGAGGAATTTTTTTTTCTGCACTTGGGAACATTTAAGGAATTTTGCTGCATCTTTTTAACCACATATACTGGAATTTACACAGCTTTTTAAGTTTTTTTTTTTTAATAATTTCAACTTTTTAAAATGACCTGCACTAAATTTCCTCAACTTTTTGCCACACACGTAACAATTCACGTTACTTTTTCCAGCCGTAAATAGTGATTTTAAGCGTAGACGTTCAGCTGAATGGATTACTCCCTGCCAGCGTAATTGGGAGGTTTTGGACTTGTCCGTGCATGTAAGCAGGTTGAAGCGCTCTGCAGGATAAAAGGAGGTGTGAGCATTTGTGTGTGTGTGTGTGTGTGTGTGTGTGTGTGTCCCAGTCTGGACGTCCCAGTGTGAACTGGTCTGGACAACGCTGACGAGCGGCTGCAACATGTGGTTTTCTGTGGTGGGCAGAAGAGACGAGGTAATGGTGCTTTAATAATTGTGTGTGTGTAACAACACCTGGAAAGTTTGTGTGTGTGTGTGTGTGTGTGTGTGTGTGTGTGTGTGTGTGTGTGTTAAAGACCAACAAAGAGTCTCATTATCGTACATTTTCTTGTCACAAGTTTCCTGAGCGTCTGCTCTCTTTGGTGTTATTTTTGAATGAGCTGAATATAAAAAGTGATTTGAAATGTGTGTGTATGCTTGTGCACATGCAGGCCAGATAAAGAGCGTGTGTGTGTGTGTGTGTGTGTGTGTTCTCTGTTCACTCATATCTCAACAGACCAGATTCCTTAGTATCTTCTTCACGTTGTGATTCTCGTTGCCTTTATTGGTTCATGTGCTGTGGCTCGTAATATCGTGACAGGCACTGGTCGAGGGTGGTGTAGCGAAGTTGGCAGCAGCTGGTTAAATATTGAACCCACGTGAATAATCGTAGACCCATGTGGATTTATCGTGTACCCTCCAGTGTGATGGCCTTCTGGTTTGTCACTTGTCGCTGTTTGCTTTCAGGGCCGTTCTGCTAATGTTTAAACTAAGATACACACATGAGACCCAGATGGTAAAAGACAAACACACATTTTGTGCACGGTAGCAGTTAAGCTATTTCATTATTTATTATTGATATCACCTTTTTAATAAAAATCAGACTTCATGTAGTCGTTGCTTTGCACATTTGTCGTAGAATTGATCAGTATTACACTGGTTGTATGTTTTAAGCCTTTAATTGTGAATTAAATCTAATGAGACCCTTGAATCAGACTCTGCAGAAATATGCATAAGTAGTATTTTATTGTTATTAGTCTCCATATTCTGGGCTTAGAGTAAGAGTTATTGGGGAGAGGCTTAGCAATACACATTTTAGACTACATGTGATGTCTTGTGGTCATAATTGAAGAACAAAAAACTCAATGAAAATATTGTTTGGCAAGTTTAAAAATAGCAGTATTGACCCACTTTAGCGAAACCAGTTTGACAAGCTACTGTCGCAGTGATTGATCTGTAGCCACATATTAAACATGACAAAACGCTCATCATTGTCTCTCTCTGTGGAACAAATGAGCGGTGGAGTTTGTTTTGTGTTAAAATAGACTTGTATCCTTAAAAATACTATATCAGTCAAACCCACATGTGTGTGTTTTCATGGTATTGTTTCCCTCCCAACAGCTGGGAGTTGAGGAAACTCCCATTGTCCTCCTCCCCTGTCTCCTCCTGTGTTGGTGTATTTACTCATTTATCTGTTGCAGTGAAGAACAGAACATTCCCTCTGTGCACGTTTAAAACAACTCAGCTGAAATTTGCTGAATGTTGCAATCCAGGTTTCTCAGAAACACGACAATGTTTCATGCAAGAGAGAACTTCATACCAGACTCCATTCAAAAAATCTCGTAGTTTACTGCTTCTTTGGTTATTGGCAGATTATCTCACCTGATAGAGCAGCACTGAAGATATATATGATGTGTACAGTATATTCAACACTAAGAAGCACTTACTATTCCAACAATTCCTTTCACCAAAACACCATGCAGGATATTAGTGCACAGTGTGAATTCATTTAAAAGTTTTCACTTGAATTAAAATAAAGTTTTGCCTTGTGGATGATAGATTATTGTGGAGAATTTACCAGTACATGTTCTGCCTTTTGTGCACATTTAGAGACAGGCACTACTGCAGTGTGAAATTGTTGGAATTTTGAAGGGAGTTTTGTGTGTGATTTGGCCAAAATGGGGGGAAAAAAAGCTGCATTTGGTCTGTTTGTTTCCACGGTGTGTTTAAAGTATCGGTTGTGTGTGTGTTTGTTTGTTAGCTGACCGAATGGTACTAGAAGTGGAACAATAGTATGACAGGGTTACCCCCTGTGAGGGCTGAAACAATGGGAGGATGTACCGCACACACACATATACACTCGCTTTCCTGTACAGCTCCGTGCAGGAGGTGTTTACAAGGTGTGTGGAAGAGAACATTTGAACATCTTGGCGCTCATTGCAAAAGCCGCCTTTTGTCCTGTGGTGGAGTCACAGTTTGGCAGGATTGTATGGAAAAATCGGGGACATGCTTGCAGGAAAAGAGAGGAGCACCTTGTCGTCTTCTTCTGTGCTCACTAGCTGAACCATTTCCTGTCTTTACGCGGCAACTTCCACGTCGTCCAAAACATCATGTCACTGGTTGGTTTGTCATGATGGAAAGTAAAAAAGTTACTTGGTTTGATGTGTTTGAGTTGATCAGCTCTGCAGTCTGAATGGCTACAGAGGTCATCAGAGGACATTTGGTACTTCCTGACTCGTGAAGCAGCTTTTGAATCCTAAGGTTCCCTCAACTGTTCAAGTATAGCAATTATAGCCCCACAGATAGTGGATTTTTTAAGCCAATACTGATATCAATATTTGGGAGTTTAAAAATTCAGATAAAGATGTATCCGCCAAAAGTAATTTTGATACAGATACCTTAGATTTTTTGTGTGTGACCAAAATACATACTGAGCAGGACATTTTGCAAAATCAACTCAGTCAGCTCTCTGGTGGACAAACTATATAATGGTGATGCTGTTTCTAAATTAAAGTTTGTAATTTCTGTGCTTTTTGTTACTTATCGGCCGACATATACACCGATACTGATATATCTGCAATAAGCTAACACTTATTTGATTAAGGGATTAGTTGATCAACAAGAAAGTCACTGGCAACTATTTTGATACTATGAATTAATCATTTAAATTTATTTTTCAAGAAAAAAATGCCAAAAACGTGCAACATGAGGATTTTTCTGTTTTTATATTGTTGCAAACTGAATATTTTGGGGTTTTAGACTGTTGATTCTATGAAACAAGACATTTGAAGATGTCATCTTGGGCTTGTGGAAACTGTGATGGACATTCTTAATCATTTTCTGACATTTTATAGACCAAACAATGAATTGATTAATCGAGAAAATAATCAGCAGATTAATGAACAGTTAAAATAGTTGCAGCTCTACACGTCACAGAATATCAAGGAGCATCACAAATGTGCAGGTGGTTGCAGAAGTACATTTGCTTTACTTTAACTGTTTCCTGAATGAAGTTTTTGGATACATCTGAAATCATACTCTTAATTCAACCCAGTTGAGCAGATCTTTATTTTAATCTTGTTTATTGTATCCCATTTTCGTATTTTAACTGTCATTAAAAAGGTCATATCAGGGTCACTGGATTCATTTGTCCTGTTAAATTAGCTGCAATGTTTCTGATCTGAAAATCATCAACAAAGAAGGAACAACATGATTCATAGCCAGAATACTTCATACTTGGTTTTCTCAATACAACCTTTTCTACTGTATCAGATGCACCAGATCACATACATGTCCTCACTCAGTAAGTTAATTCTATCTTGTGTTCAGATTGGTGATGGATCACACATCCAGCATACATTTCATTTTGAGCTTTCTTTTCCTGATATTTTATTTTTTTCTGTGGCGGTGGTAGGTGAGCTTTGTTGAAGAGAGTGAAAAACATGCAGCCGTTGAACTCCTCAGTTCTTTTACAGGCTTGTGCAGCCAGCAAGGCTTACCTCAGGAAATTGACAGAATTGTGCCCGTGTTGCTGTCCACACCAAACTCCAAATACAAGTCAAGCTCAACCACTTCAGGATATGAGCAAGATTTGATCAGAGAGCGTAGTGTGAGTGTAACCACCGTCATGGAGCTGTTCTGAATTTGTTATTAAAAGTCATGGAGTTCCCATCAAGGCTTCGGTGGGGAGCATGTTTAAAGCAGCTGACTCCTTCATGCCATTCCTCCTCTAACAGAGGCCTGGCAGCTTTAATGTGTGCTTGATTTGTTGTGTCAGGGCACCTTAAAGAACCAGAGCTGTCCATTAAAACACAGTAAATCAAACAGTAACGCTCCCTCGGGTATTCCAGCTGTTCTTATAGATCGAACTTACTTCTGTAAACACAGGCAGGTACACATTCAGTCATAGATGTTTTGTAGTGTCATGTCTCAGAGTGGCTTAGTGAGTGTGAGTTCCTAAAAAGAAAGTGTGTTTTTATGTTGACCAGCTGACGATGTTTGTGACAAGCAACACATCTGGTTTCACTTTGACCCCGACATCAGCTGCTAGTTTTATAGCTTCATAATGGCGACATACCTGCTGTGGGTCTGCACGTGCACACGTTTCAACACGCCTTTACAGTTCACCTATACACCCTCCTCTGTGTTTGCATGGCAGAAATAATTATATTTTACATGTAGCAGAGTTATGTTTTGCATGTGTTGTTTAACTTGCCAGTCTTTCACGTTTATGTTAAGTTGTGTATCTTTGCACGTTGTAGCTGCTAATCAAGTCTTACAGGCAGTCAGCTAATGCTAACTCACATACAGAAAACAATCTGCTATCCACAATCTGATCTCTTCCTGTTTTTGTGACACATTGGTACGATTACTGTTCATGATTGTTCTGTATGATTTCCAGACCTCCACACCCATTTTTAATGAAACAGGCTGTTTGGGCTTTAATATTAACATAACAACAGCAATATTCCTGATCCACAACACTGATTGGCTGCTAGTGTTGCTGGTAGCAATCCCTCGCTTGACTTACTGTTTTTATAGATGATATCTGCGCCACTAGATGAACCGGATTGCAGCTTATCACCTGGGGGCAGTAAAGGATGGTGCAGTTTCATTGCAGCCAAAAGTACCTGTACCTATGCAAGTAAATGACACCTGTAATATCAAAATCCACCACATAACCACATGATCTTTAAAAGAAAGGTTCCAGCCTCATATGTACATACTGCAGAATCTTATAGTCAAGACAACAATTTAGAATTTGAAATTTAGCTTCAGGTTGTCTCAGAAAATAAAGCTTTGTTTTTGTAAAACTGAAATGTAAATACCACTGTCTTATTTCCCAACACTGACGCATGTCAACTCCCCAGAAAAGCAGCAGTCTTTACACATTTACTCCCAGATCAGCACATCTCAGCTACTGTACCTTGACTGCGTCCTCTGTCTGTATATTTCGTCCGGCGTGTGCTACATGAGCCCATTAGTTACCATCAAAGGACACGAGGACGATGTGCGTTTTACTGAATTCAGCTTTATAAACTCAGGTACAATCAAACCAATGCAGCAGACTTGCTCATATGCACATCTGCAGTGCAGTTTTTAAATCCTGTGTCACGCTGGTGCATAAGATTACTTATGCTTGAAGTTGTGGCCCTTCTGAACCCCCTCTGGGGCCCCTTTCACTTGCTTAAAAGTCCCTCCAGACATCCTCAGGGGATTCAGGGAATTCCCACAAGGGTCTGTGGAGCCTGATTTGGCGCCCCAATCCCCATTCTGGATAAGTGCACGAAGCTGTGGCTCCATCTGAAACAGAGTCCCTTTTAATGTCTTCTGTAATGTACAACAGACATAAAGCAGTCAGAATGATTCACTGTTCTTCTCTCATCTTAATGTCACTCACAGGAAGTTTGTGCCTGCATGAATCCAGCCTCATTATTACACACACACACACACACACACACACACACACACACACACACACACACACACAGTTGAAACATTACGGGTCAAATAGTTTGAAGGCCTGATGTCTCTGCTGTCTTTATGTACTGGAGGAACTGGGACGCAGATCTGTGGATGATGGAGCACATGACAAATGCAGAATGTGTCTCTATTCACTCGATTATTCACATAGATAATAAATGGAAAATAGACGAGTGAAGAACCCGATTCGGCAAATAAGACTGAGAGGGAAAACTCAACAGGTCTTTTGACAAAGAATAAGTTTTCCTTGTATGGATTTGTAAGTGATCAGTTAAATGACGTTGTAGCAATACCGATAAAAATGTAAGTAATTCAAGAAATGGTACTCGTCCGAGCTTTGAATAACATGCTTTCACCCACACTCAAAACACAATCAGCAGAAACATGTGCCACAATGTGAAAGCTCAGGAATGTATTTGTTTCATTTAGACGACAAGGCAACACAAAGGTCATTGTTATTTTAAAACAAACCGATCAGTTTGAACCCATTTGAACCTGGATTTTTATGCCCCCCCTGCATATTGAAAAGTTGTTTCCTGCTGCAGGAAGACACTGATCGCCTCAATTTACAGTAAACAAAGTCCTCATGCAACGAGCCAGTAATCAGCAGTGCAGGTGATTATTAAAAATGTTGAGAAAACACAAATTAGCGGATTAGCCGGAGTTATTGAAGTAATTTAAAACAGGAAATGGTTAAACTGTTCAGTATTTGAGCTGGAAATTGTATTTTTAACATCCAATTTTCACTGAAAATCTGATTTTTACCTTGAGAAAATTTCACCACGAGGTCCATTTAGTAGCAGTTCTGGAGCTTTTGATCGTATCATATGATTGTCAAAATTAAGATATGCTGAAATTTAAAAAAGGAAATTTGAGCAACAACAGTTCAGTAACAAATGGTCAGACTCCATCTGCTGATGAAGATCATGTGAATTGATCTAAAGCTCCAGAACAGCTACTAAATGGACCCTTGTGGTGAGATTGTTTTCTCAACTGCTGTTTCCAATTTCAAGAAAAAACGTTTTTAATGTATAAAAATATAAATTTAAAGAAGGTGGAACAACAATAACCTCAGGGTATCTGCAGGTCTTTGAAAAAGGTCTTGAAAAACATTAAATTCAGTTCCCTAAAAAAAGTCTTGAATATTTATTATAGAGTTTTTATTATTTTTTATTATTATTATTATTACCGCCAGCCAGCTGGGAAGCTCATCAGCTTATAATGGGCGAGTGTCATTTTTAGTAATAACTTACATTATTTATTTTTAATTAGTTCATCCACCTATCAATTTTCCGCTGCTTATTGGGGTCCAGGTCGCATTAGTTGGTTTAATTATATTACTAAGAATCATTGTTATATACAGCTGGGAAGTACTGGCAAAAATGTGATATAATTGTCAATAAATTCATGTATTGGTTAATAATTTTAGGCCTTATTGTCCCTACTGGTTCTCTGTCATTCTTTGACCGATCTTATTACAGTGGAAAAGTGTATTAAATTGCCTTCTGTGTGGTATTGAAAAGGTCTTAAAAAGTCGTATATTTAATTTGAAACCCAGTCGTTTGTTCTCGTGTCTTTATCTTCCACACTGCAGCTGATGAAACAGTTAATACATGTGACCTGCAAACAGTAAGAGCTATTAACCTGAGAGTAACCCCTGCCTCCGCTTTACAAGATGTGGCTTTACACACACACACACACACACACACACACACACACACACACACACACAAAACACACTCTGTGCCACGTTGCCAGGTCTGACGGATGGCAGCAATTAGGAGTCTTTTTAATCCACTCCACAGTTTTATTAGCGAGTTTATAGACACGCTGTGATTCTTAATGTCTTGCTAGTGTGTGTGCCATCTGAACCTTTCCTGTGGCGTTTTCTGTTTAAGCTTTGGGCTCTGCTTTATTCTGCATTTCCTAAAACCTGCTTTAAAAGTAGAAGCAAGTCTGAAAGTAATCGAGAGATGTCTTTTATTGTAGTTTTTGTTTGCTCTTTGTTGCCTTCCCAACAACAAACAAAAAACAGGATTTCTCAATTTATCCTCACTTAAGATGAACCAGAATAATGTGTTTAAAGGTCTTGAAGAGTTGGAAGTGAAAAAATAGTTTCATATTTAGCACAGCGGAGTTTCTTTTTATAAAGACTTCTAAAATATGTTTCTGGCTCCTGGTTCTACTGTTGCACAAACTCCGAGGATAAACATGTCGAGATGGCAAAGAAAGCGTGTGATACGTCTGATAACATGCCAGCACTCTGCTGCTCTGTAAATCACCTCCCCACTCTGCAAGAAAACCACACACACACACACACACACACACACACACACACACACACTGTATTTCTGTTCTTTGTTGCTGTGTTGCTACTTGGTAAAGAAAGGATTTGGTTTAAAGTAAATATTGTGACATAAAATAAATCTCTACAGATTCCTGCAGGGAGATTTGATTGTTGCAGCAGCAAATATGACTAGAAAACAGCAAAGCAGGGAGACGGAGCATGAAAACCCTTGTGAATGTGTCTGACTGCCGCTGGTGCTCTATAACTGTCTTGAAACGTTTCAGTTTGACATGTTGATGAACTTGTTACCTCAGATAAAAGCTCTGTTCTGTGTCAACACTCTTCCACCAAATCAGATCTGGTTCTTGAACCGGTTCCATTCAGGATTCTTGGAAACTTGGTGCTATCTAGAGAACCAGCCCGCGTTTCCACCAGATTTTGAGCAGAACCATTTTTATCAAGGATGCGTCATGAACAGAGGTCGTTGCACAAAGCACAACGGAAGTAAACAGTAGTAGCAAGATGGCGGATCACACTGATTACCTCATTACCTTTGTTCTGTTATTACAGATATTTGTTTTTGGACCAACTATTACTGATAAGAAGACGTAGAAGACTGTTACCACAGTAGACCAGAGACCAGTGTTGCCGTCTCCATCCTCTCTTTCCCACCTGTAGAATATGATCCATATACATTTTCCATGTTGGTGGAAAAGGGGCAACAGTGCTGCTGGATGACGTTACTGGTGTTTCAGTTTCGGGATCAGACTACTTAACGGTTATGTCTTGAGATGGTCACTAACATGTCAGATTAGGTGCTTTAAATTCCTGTCTGATTTGGCTCAGAGATGTGAGGCTACTCGTTGAAACCTGACCAATCACAGCTCACTGTCTTTCTCCAACCATATTTTAGCAGTTTGTGCAGAGACTCGCACTGACCACAGAACTGTTCACTAGCCCTTCTGTGTAATTATTGTTTTTATTTTGTCTTATATGCTGTATTAAGATGTGTGTGTGTTTACTCTGATAAGTGTACGTTTCAGTTGCTCTACCCTGCTGAAATGAATTGAAACACAATGTGACACTTTAACACACTGGTTCATTGGTTCACATACACTTCGTTAATTTCAATTCAATCAATTCAATTCAGTATGCTTTATTGACATGAATGTAACAAGACACTATTACCAAAGTGCCAGGTAATAATGACATTAGAAAAGAAAAAGAAAAAGGTACAATTAATAAAATCAAGAAATAGCAGATAACATATATACACACATGTGTGTGTGTGTTTGTGAAAGACTCTGGAAGTGTGTGTTGAAGTTGTTAGTGTGTGTATGTGTGTTTTTTGTTTGATTGAGATATATATATATATATATATATATATATATATATATATATATATATATATATATATATATATATATATACATACACACACACACACACACACACACACACACACACACACACACACAGAAAAAAAATGAAACAATTAAAAATAAGTCAGTATAAAGTTGTATTTCTCAGGTTTCACTGGGTGTCCTCAGGTCATGACATGAGGTGATACATTTTGCTGCAATCGTCTCACTTGTGGTCATTTCGGTTAATCCCTGTGTCTCTCTGTGTCTCTGTAGGGTGCTGGTCAGGAGAAGCTGGGCATCTACATCAAGTCTGTTGTCAAAGGAGGAGCAGCTGATGTGGTTAGTACACACATAGAAAGTGGAACCACGACAGAAGATTATGAGGAAAAACGCACACAGTGACTCATCGTGTGCTGCGTCTGTCTGTGTTTTTGCAGGACGGCCGTTTGGCTGCAGGTGACCAGCTGCTGAGCGTGGACGGGCGCAGTCTGGTCGGCCTATCACAAGAGAGGTAAAGACAGTGGTCCAGTCATTAAGTTTTCAGTTTTTTAATCAATCAATCAATCAATCAAACTTTATTTGTATAGCACCTTTCATACAGGTTAGTGCCGTTCAAAGTGCTTCACAGACAATGAGATAATAAGACAGAACATGTGTAACCATAACAACAACAACAAAAAACTATTTAAGAATTTGAGACCAATGCACGCAAGAAAAAAAAAATGAAAATGTAATAAAATAATTTAAAAGCTATAATAATAATAATAATAACAAAATAGAGTTAAATAAAAGCTAGACTAAAAACTAGATAAAATAGATAATAGGGATAAAGAAAACAAAATATATGATAATATTAAGATAACAAATAAAATAGAATAAGATTTTTCAACATAAATACAATAAAGTAAGTGAATAAAATAAAGTGAATAATGTGTATAAAACATTCTTAATGAAAAGCCAGGCTGAAGAGGTAGGTTTTGAGTTTACGTTTAAAGATTTTAGTTAATTTCAAAGTAATTACTGAATTTCCAAAACCTCAGTGCCCAGAAATCCTGCCTCTTCTGCAGAATCTGCTGATTTCCAAGTTAGAAATGGGAAATTCCCATCTGACACGTGTAAATTTATAATTAAACCTTTATGACATCTAGTGATCCATCTTGTAAGACACACCAGGGAGTAAACGTGGTGTTTTCTCTCTTTATATGCTCAACCACCTACCGCACACTCACAGCATTGACGCATTTATGGCCATGCGATGATGAAACTCAATTTGAGAATTTCTATTTTGAGAATTGAAAACGTTTTGAAAAGTAAAGTATCATGTTGACGTGACATCAGATAACCACATGCTGGGAAACCTCAGGGTTGAGACATCTTGAGGTTGTTGCACTGAGGCAGTTGCATCCCATTTGTCCTCGTAAAAAAGACCAAATTTCCAACATGTCTGGAACACAGGGCACCAGCAGAGAAGAGGGTGTGCATGTTTTGGAAACAGCGGCTAACGCCCCACGCAGATGAATCCAGTTATTCCTCTCCCTCAGCATGTACAGGCTTGATGTTCAATGTTGCTGCTTACTGTGTGTCAGCCCCACGTCAAACTGGATTTACAAATCATTTGTCTAATTGCTTTAGCGTGCAGGTAGGTTTATCGTATCAGGCCTGGTACATGTTTGTGTAAAAGCTAACTCCAAATGTGGGTTTAGAGCCTGTTCTCTGCATTCAATGCATTCCCCGAGTTCCATCCAATCAAACACACATGGCTCATTACCTTGTGTGATCTGCCCTTCAGCTATTTATAGGATTTGGTTAAAGCCCTGTGCACATGTGGCTGTTACAGAAAATAACATGGGTACTGTGTGTGTGTGTGTGTGCGTGTGTGTGTGTGAGAAAGAGCACGATTGTACCCAAATTAGAGTGAAGTGAGTCTCTGGCAATGACAAATATAATCCCTGCCTGTGGTTCATAAAAAAGGTCTTCTAGTTTATTTTTCTGCCTGTTTGGATGCCCGTGGACAGAGACTACCAGTGACTACCAGTGTTTCCCCATAATGACTAAAAGTAGGACTTGTGTTAGTAGTGCACTCGTACTACAAATCTATAGCAGAGCTGAAACAGTGAGTTTATAGAAAATAATCGTCGATGATCGATTCATCGTTTTGGTCACAGTTAAAGGGGAGATTTAAGTATTAACGTGTGTTATAGAGAATAGTTGTGTCAGATCCCTTCAAGTTGTGTTGCAAGTTTCATAATCATGCCCCCCCCCCCGTCTCTGTGTTCAGGGCAGCAGAGCTGATGACGAGGACGGGCTCAGTTGTGACTCTGGAGGTCGCCAAGCAGGGAGCCATTTACCACGGACTGGCCACGCTGCTCAACCAGCCCAGCCCCATGATGCCAAGAGGTGAGCACATACACACATACACCCACGCTAAGTGTTTAGAGAGTTTAGTATCTCCTCCTTTTACAGCTTTACAGTTTCTTTTATACTCCAGACTCACTGCTGACATGATGTTTCTGTTTCCCTCGAGTCCATAACAGGTCTGAAAATACTTTAGATGGACAATCATTTGATTGACAGAAAATTAATCTGCAACAATTTTGATAATCGAGCAATTGTTTTGGTCATTTTTTAATGCGAAAGTGTCATTCTCAAATGTCATTCTCTGGTTCCAGCTTCTCCAGAGTGAGGATTTGCTGATTTTCTCTTTTTTTTATATCATTACAAATGTAGAATTTTTGGATTTGAACTGTTGATCGGACAGTATACGTCAACTTGTGCTCAAACTAATTGTGATGGACATTTTCTCTGTTTTTGGATATTTAATACATCAGAATCAGAATCTGGTTTATTGCCAAGTAGGTTTTCACAAACAAGGAATCTTCTTTGTTATTTTGATGCATAACAATAAACATAGTAGAAAATATAAAGAAAGTTAAAAGAAGTTCTGCAAGTCAAGAAGCATAAATAGAAAATAGAAAATTAACAATAAGAAAAATTATTATAAACAATATGTACAATATGATTGTTATTTAAAAATGAAAGAGCTGTGCAGAGATGTGCAAAAGTTCACAGTATGAAGTTTAAAGAATATTTACAATGGGCAAGACCAAACAATTAATTGATCATATAAATGGCAGATTAATCAATATTGAGACTGCAGGTCCGATTTTAATGCAGAACAGTGGAAGCACAATATGTATTTCAACAGTTTTTCACTGTTTTACTTATTGTGACCAATCAAGAACATTATAAAAGTCCTCAATCAAAAGCCATTTAAAAAGATCACACAGTCATAACTTTGGCTTCCTAACAGAGTTTTGCCGTTCAGTAGTTGTGCTGAATGGACTTTTGTTAGCTCCAACATTAGTTAATGGCAGTAATTTGGTGTCGTTGATCAAAGAAGAGAAGCAGACTCGCCCAGACAGAGTGTCCTTGTTGTCTTCTCTGTAGCGCAGTAAAAAACCAGCTCGCAGACTGAAGGATATAATGAGTGTTTGTGGCCGCAGCCAGACGTGTGTGTGTGTGTGTGTGTGTGTGTGTGTGTGTGGCAAGCTGCATGCCTGTGTCCAGACACACACACACACACACGTTGTAGAGTTTACGGGGTTGTCTGGCTGTGTGCTGGTCTTTGTCTGCTGGAATGTGACCCGAGATTCATTAAGGAAGTCTTCTGGCCGGGCCGGCCTGTGGTCCAGGATGACGATAACGGGGTGTTTCTCCCGAATTCCCTCGACCGCAGTGTGTTTTCCAGTGCAGACGGTGAAACGTAACCACCAGGCAGTGAAGGACGCTGCTCATTCTTTAGTAAACTTGATGTTGGGGAAACTGGACAAGTCCAAGTGTAGCTGTTCTCACAGACTGAGGGCGTGACTGCACTCAGAGGAAGCAAACCGACAGACACAGAAGGGAAAGAAAGTACTTATATTTGCAATCAACTTAAATGACATATTAAATAGCAAAAGATGAATATAACATCTCATTAAAAAGAACTTAAACGTTTAACTAACTTCAGGTTAGGTGGCAGTCGACACTTTTATACATACGTTTTGAAAACATCACGAGACAGCTGAAGGCCCTTTCAGGCCTGCACCTTGTTGTGTAAATATGATGGCAATTTAATATGTCTGCCTCATCTCCGATATGCGCCACTTTTATGCAAAATTCACAGCAGCTATTTTTTTTACCAATTTACTAACACCGCACAAGCCTGAAAGTTGTCAAATTCGTTCAATAAAACAACGAGCATCGTGAACGATCACAAGGTTGTTGAGGAGATTCTTCTCGTGTCATTAAAACATACGTTTCCCTCATGGGGCAGGCCAAACGAAGATATTTCACAATATTTTCAATTTTCATTCATGCCATGGATTAAAATTATGGATATTCAACAAAATGCTTGACATGCATCATGTAAGTCAAATGGGAATTAAACTGGGAGTCCCAACTTAACGTCACTTAATCACTTAAAACTGCAAAATGATCTAAAGTCAAGGAGGTGTTGTGCAGAAAATCATGACAACATCACCAAAGAGGAAAGAATACCAGTGGTCATATCTTCAAATACCATAACAAGTACTTCTGGATTAGTATGTGATACTTAAAACACCCGTTCTCTCTCGTTCGTCTCTTCACCCCTACAAATCCCAATTTGTGTCCAGCATCAGACCGAGGCCGAGACAAGAACGGGAAGCTGCGACCAAAGAGCGAAGGCTTCGAGCTGTACAACAACTCGGTGCAGAACGGCTCTCCGGAGAGTCCGCAGGCCGGCTGGGATTCGTACCCCGAACCAAAGAAGATGAGCAGCGAAGATCGACTTCTCAAGAACCGAGCCGACCACCGCTCCAGCCCCAACGTAGCCAGTAAGCCCTCCTACTTACCAAGATTTCATTTATTTATACACCTGAACTTGTCTATCCTCTGCTTCTACCTGTGTTCAAACCTCATTTATTTCACCACATGCAGTCAGGGTTCGTACAAAGTCTTGACAGTTTGGAAAATGCTTAATTTTAACCGTTACGTTTTCAAGGTTAGGAATATGCTTGAATTCGAATAAACATAATCTGGTGTTTCATCATCGACACAATCAGTCATGTAAACCAAAAATCTTTTAGTATTGGAAATGAAACGATCACGTCGTCATATTTGTTTGTTGTCTCCTGCCGTTTATA
>VMKM01003017.1:0-49308 GCA_008360985.2 Macquaria ambigua
TGTGTTTACTGTGTGTTTACCGTGTTTGCTGTGTGTTTGCTGTGTGTTTACTGTGTGTTTACTGTGTGTTTGCTGTGTGTTTACTGTGTGTTTACCGTGTGTGTTTGCTGTGTGTGTTTGCTGTGTGTGTTTACCGTGTGTTTGCTGTGTGTTTACCGTGTTTACCGTGTGTTTGCTGTGTGTTTACCGTGTTTACCGTGTGTTTGCTGTGTGTTTACCGTGTTTACCGTGTGTTTGCTGTGTGTTTAGTGTGTGTTTGCTGTGTGTTTAATTAAATTCAATTCAGTTTTATTTATATAGCGCCATATCATAACAAAGTTATCTCAGGGCACTTTTTCTAGTAGAGCAAGTCTAGACCGACTCTTTATATTTACCAACAATTCCCACCATGAGCAAGCACTATGCCACAGTGGCAAGGAAAAACTCCCTTTTAACAGGTAGTAACCTCGAGCAGAACCAGGCTCTAGGTGGGCGGTCATCTGCCTCGACCGGTTGGGTTGAAGGGGGAGAGAGAGAGCAGGAAGAAAGAGAACATACAGCAGCACAATACAGTTTCACACAGAGATGCAACGCAATGGTTGTGGTAATGGTATGGATGTTAACACCAACAGAAATAATACTAAGAGCAACATTAGCAGCAATACTACTAATAATAGCAACAGCAACAGCAGCAGCGGGTGCAGAGGAGGAGCACGGGGGCAGCAGGTGGCCGCAACCATAGATCCAGACTCTACAGCTCCGGAGGCAGAAACACCTGCAGAAAGCAACAGAAGGAGAGAGAAAGGGGAGAGAAAGCACACAACTACGGGAAGAAGTTGAATTAGTAACAAGCATTGATGGGATATGAGGGTGTACAGATGGAGAGGAAGAGGAGGAGAGAGGAGAGAGGAGCTCAGTGCATCATGGGAAGTCTCCCGGCAGTCTAGGCCTATAGCAGCATAACTAAGGGGAGGCTCAGGGCTCACCTGAGTCAGCCCTACTATAAGCTTTATCAAAGAGGAAAGTCTTAAGCCTACTTTTAAATGTGAGGAGGTTGTCCGCCTCCCGTACACAAACTGGGATCTGGTTCCACAGGAGAGGAGCCTGATAGCTGAAGGCTCTGGCTCCCATTCTACTTTTAGAGACTCTAGAAACCACAAGGAACCCTGCATTCTGGGAGCGCAGTGCTCTAGTGGGGTAATAGGGTACTATGAGCTCTTTAAGATATGATGGTGCCTGACCATTTAGGGCTTTGAAAGTAAGGAGAAGGATTTTAAATTCTATTCTGGATTTTACAGGGAGCCAGTGTAGAGAAGCTAATATTGGAGAAATATGATCTCTTTTCCTGGTTCTTGTCATTAAACGTGTCGCAGCATTCTGGATCAGCTGGAGAGTCTTAAGGGACTTATTGGGGCAGCGTGATAATAGAGAGTTGCAATAATCCAGCCTAGACGTAACAAATGCATGGACTAGTTTTTCTGCATCTGTTTGAGACAGGATGTGCCTGATTTTTGCAATGTTACGTAAGTGAAAAAAGGCAGTTCTTGAAGTTTGTTTTATGTGGGAGTTAAAGGACATATCCTGATCAAAGATAACTCCAAGATTCCTTACGGTGTCGCTGGAGTCCTTGCTATTCAATATAACATTTAAAATGAATCCATCATATCGGTCATTTCAGAGGTAGATGACACTGCTAACGGGCTAGTAATTTATCATTGTAACACTGATATATACAAATACACTCAGTTTGTTTTAGTCACAAAGATAGGAGGATGTCTGCTGTAAGACATCTCCTCACAGCAAAGTTCAGCTCTCAGCCTTCACCAAGATTTTCAATTATATCATCTCAGATTTCACACCTGAACCCTGTTTGGACATTTGGTATAATGACTCTTTATACCAATGACTCTTTTAACCCGAGCCTTGCATGAACGTCACCATTAACCTGCTTGGGCATCTTGTATTTCTGTGTACACATCCTGTCTATCATATACAGTGTGTGTTGGTATATTTGAATGTGGTCTGAAGGAATGTGGGTCGGTGCTTGTGAAAGGTTAAGAGGAATGTGTACGCACACAGATCCTGGACAGAGAGAGAGAGTGTGTGTGTGTTTGTTTGAACAATTTGGTCTGGCTCTGTACTGCGATGGATTTGAGTTTGTGATGGATGCCAGTTTAATTCAGTTTATTTCAGACTGTGGGTCCACATTAGCAAGATACAATTTCAAACATTAAAATCACATGCATGCACATCACACACATCCCATCAACACATACATACAAATAGTCAAAATAAAAACATTGTCACCATCATCTGTTCTCACATGCACACACTTCTGCTTCTATGTTGTTGTGCTGTTCTCTAGCCAAACCAATATGCACATGAAATGCACATGATGTGGGCACTTTGACGTCTAGGTAAAAAGAACTAATTTGATTTTACTGAAAATCTAACATAGGCTGGTTACTGTTTAAGCAAATATATTTACCATGGTCACCATCTTAGATTAGCATGTTAGCATGTTTGCTAATTAGCACAACACACTAGTACTGATTTAGTTTTGCTGGTATTTGCAAGTATTGGACAAATTAAAAGTTTGAACTGATGGTGGCGCTAGCTGAAAAGTTAAGGGATCACCAAAGTTATTACAATTCATCCTGAGGGGAACATGAATGCCTGAACCAAATTTCATGGCAATCCATCCAGTAGATGTTAACAGGATAAGTGAAAACTTTTACCTGCTGGTGGCGCTAGGGGAAAAGTCAGGGGGTTTTCAAAGTCATGAGGGTTTATCCTCTGGGAACCATGAATGTCTGTATAAAATTTAATAGCAATCCATCTAATAGTTGTTGAGATATTTCAGTGCTGACCAAAGTGGTGGGCCAGCTGACAGACAGACATTGCCATCCCTACAGTCACTGCTAGTGTGGCTAAAGGTGAGTAAGTATATAATATACAGTATATACGTAATCTACAGTATGTATAAAATACTGTATAATATACAGTATATAAGTAATCTATGTAAGCTAGCTTGGCAGTTCTAATGAAGGTGGCATTAGAGCTACAAAAAAGACACATTTGAATATCCTGTCAATCAATAGTGACTCCTGCCAAGTCCATCACTGTAATATAACACGAGTCATTGCCTTATTATGTTTTACAGGAAACGTAATGCTATTGTTAAAACAAAATGTTCATATTGAACATATTTGCAAATGCAATACAAAACAGCATCCGCTCCTGGCAGCTAAAGCATGTCAAACGTTTTAATTGATGTGCTTAACACTTGGCTAAGGTTAGGGCAAGGTCGTGGTCTTGGGTACATAATTTAAACACACTGATCTGAAGCATGAGAAGTCTTGCATTTGTACGTCAAACTGCCCACCGCAATGACTTCCCCGTGACTTTTCACTGCAGTACATTACATAATGTTACTTCCAGCAAAGGAACCAAATGTTGCCAGTGAACACAAATCAGGTTTAGATTAGGGATCGCAATTTCATGTAATGTTATTGGCTTTTTAAATTAAATGTGTGTACCCACACACCACCAGTCTGAGGGAGAGAGCAAGTGGAAGAGAGAGAAACAAAGAAATTAATATAGTTCAGCTCAATAATAAGAATAGACAAGATAACTAGACTAGAGAAATAACTCCACTGAAAGTTTGGTTGATAAAGTTTGTGGTTAGTTTAGGATTCAAATTCTGTTTAAGTACACAGCTTTAGTCCAGAAATGTAGGTATTACACAGGTATTGTATAAAACGTATGTGTTTGGTTTGAAGCTGTTGTTTGCTGATATTTTATAACAATAGAATTTTTTATTTATTATGTTGATTATTAATTTATTCAGATAGTTAGTCAGTTATGTAGTTATTTTTATTGATGTCAGTGTTTGTCCCTTGTCAGACACTAATAACTTAAAGAGAGGAATGAGAGACAAAGAAGGACATTAATTAGCTGTTCCCACACCATGTGCTCATTAATGCTATTTTCAGTGATCGCTCGGGGTGTCGTGTATCACTCCCAAAGGACACGTATACACACAAGCAAATGCAAACACACACACACACCACAGCCATATGAGCTACTGGGTAAGAGCCATGTTTGTGAGCAGCGTCATCTACATGACAGTCTGCAGCCACAATAGCCCTTTGTCCAAGTGAAACCGAAGCACCTAAACATCACACGGACGCCCCCGCAGAGCTCTGTGTATGTGTGTGTGCGTGTGAGCAGGTAGGCTGGTGATTGTTATTGTAGTAGGGAGGACACTGCTTTGCTCAAATAAATCTTGTGACGACAAAGGTGGCTGTGCACGTTTCAGCCCCTTACATGCTGAGCGTTAAAAGCATTAGCATTAACATGTTTTTAGCTTTACAAAATACTGTTTTACACAGAGCTCATCACGAATAAACAGAATGAAAGTGTGGAAAATTTGGTTGAGATATTGTATCAGGAATATTTACATCTACCGCGACAGGCGCCAGCACCTGTGCACCTTCACGGGCCACAGGCATCTATTTATAAGAACACATGTTCTCATTTTACTGACTGACTGGGTGCTTATATTTAAGTGTGTTTTTTTATGAGCTTTTGTCAAAAGGCACCTGCTGCTGTAAACATTAAGATGATCCGCCACTGTTGTAACTGTGCGTTGCCATGTTGCTGTTGCCATGTGTGACTTCTCTTATTGTGACCTGCTGAACCGACCTTATTGCAGGCAAAAACAGGAACTCGACATGGGAGTGACTAAAAGAAACGTCAAAATGTCACTTTGTATGTGTATTGTGATGTGTTTTTAAATGACATGCAAATTAATGGCCCTAAAAATAGCACTCTATGTAAAAGACCCTTTACACTTCTACAAATTGTAGACGCCATTCGGTTGGCGGTGACCTTCATTGTTTGTTCCACGTTACTTTATCATTGCGTGTCAATGCAGTAGAAGCAGGGATGATTTGAACTCTCTTTGACCTCCTGTATGTTCAGGGTTTTAGCTTAAACGTGTGTCAGAACAGGTTTGTGATTCAAATCATAAATTGTAACATTATTGGAGCTAAAGCCTGTGGGCGTAGCTTTGTCAGCGGCAGATGTCACCACGATTCACAACCAACATTTTAACTATCACATCTGACTTCAGGAGACTACTGTTCAAAAGCTGACATTTAACATTCCTATTTCAGAGTATCCTTGAACGCACCAAGGGTTTCCAAAACAGCCCCAGCTCACAGCTACAGCACTTCACAATGATAATGTAATTATCAAATCAAAATAACTCCAAACTGTGATTAGCTACAATATGTCAAGCAAGTTTTAAGTCTCTGCAGGAATTTCATTTAAGTACATTACAACCAGGCAAAACTGATGTGGTAGTTTAACTGAGTTTGTATGCGTTCGTGCAAACTCTGACTTTCTTGTTCCATCTGAATGCACCATTAGACATCTGACGCTGTTCATCACGCGCGTTCTGCTTGAACATGTTTACCTGACTCGCATCTCTAGTGCTGCCCAGGAGGCCCTTTTCAGTTGTAGGTGGTGCACCGGTGGTCACTCAAGAACGACATTAATTTTCTCGTCTTGCTGTTTATTCTGTAACACAAAAATGAATCTTGATCTAGGGCTGACACTTCAGGGAAAATGTGGAGACTTTAAACAAAAACCTGATCACATGTTGAAATTTGATGTAAGATATCAAGAAATGTGCTGATAAAATAGTCTTAATGAAAAACGATGTAACGTAAATGCTGTGTTTTCCAAATGTAGCTTTTGAACTCATTCATCTGGAAAACTTGGAGAGAGATCTGTTTTGCAACTAGAGTCAGTATTACTGCTGAAACCAAATCAAACCCACAGAAAAACAAGGGAGCATATAGATTGGCTGTTGACTGCAAATGACAAGAAGCCCTGAGGTTTGAGGTTTGTTGTGTGTGGTAATGTTGGGGATCGACCACCTGAACGTTATTCTTTTGCTGCGCACACACTATACTGTACTATTCTGTAGAGGTAGATCATGCTTCAGAGGTGAAATATGCAATGCCTCTGCTTCTGTTTGTAACAACGCACAGTTCTGCATGCACCCAGGAAATTTCTGCAGGGTGACTCATTTCACTTCCAGGAAAAGTGTCAAACAAGCATTTCCAGGGAGGCGTAACACATCAGGCCAACACTCATTAATTAATTACACATTACTCTTTCTGTCAGGTGGAGGCCTGATGAGAAGCTGTTTCTTAAGACATCCACAGTAGAAATAAAACACCGTAAGAGGAGATGGGGTTCACATTCCTATGCAGCGTCGCCCCCTCAACCAGCGCACACACACACACACACACACACACACGCACACACACACATGCATCACTCATGGAGGTCCTCTTTCACATCAGGAAGAAAAATGTTTGATTTACCCATTGCCCACACACACACTTGTGCAAATAACCGAGCTAAGTATTACCTCAGAGGTGCCGCTGCTATCAATGTGGATTTCTAGTTACACCATCTCTCTCCCAGTGGAACCAGTACTATACTGGTGCTTAACATCCAAACAACATTCAGACTTTTACTAACCTACAGTAGAGCCTAATCTGGAGTTTTACATTGTGACTGGAAAAGAGCATCACACACACACACACACACACACACACACACACACACACCCCTGAAGTTCTAATCACATCATCACCTGGGAAAAGAAAAGAAAAATAGAGTCACAACCTCTTCACTCTCTGTTGTTTTTTTGTTGTAGTTCCCTTGAAGCTGGATGTGGATTATGTTCCCACAGAGTGTCAATGTTGTTATTGCCGTGGACACATGGTGTTTAATCAAAACACAGACTTTACACAGACCTTACAGATTGATGGCAGGGAGAATAATGAGCTGTTGCAAACAATCCGCATAATGTTGTATTTATTCAGTGTTTCCAGGAAGAGGCGCCTTTCTTGATCCTCTACCACGAACTCTTAAATCAAGCTCAAAGCTCATTCATCAAGCCTGAGGATTCTTCATAAGACCGTTTCAGAGAAGACGTTTTACTGTAACAACTACTGACATAATTTCCATGAAATTCACAGTGGCTTTACAGGAAGATCCCCAATGGGTGACTCAGGTGCCATCCTCAAAGCAAAATGTTCACATGGTGCACAACCATAAAATAGATGGTTGATTGCCATGAGATTTGGTGATTATTAAAGGGTCACTTTACCCAGATTACAACCAGACATATCTTTACCTGTTGCATGCTGACAGTTTTAGTCTCATGTCCAAAGGTTTTGAGATAGTGTTTCGGTCTAAAAGAGTTCTGCTGCTACCCCAATACAACACATGTGAATTAGATTTATTTTCTAATGAACGAAATTCACAAATGGTCCAGCTCTGTCTCACGACTCATGTGATAGTCTGCCTTTCTCCACTGTAGGAAAAAAAAAACACTAATTTGAAAAAAAAATAAAAAAATCTTTTTTTTTTTTAGCTTAACATCTTGTACATCTGGTTCTGGTCCAGAACAAATGCATGTTCTTCCACCTTTTGAGGGGCCAGATAAGGTTTTAGACCATGAGAGTGATGATGTTTTTGGAAAGTGAGGACATTCTGGTTGGTCCTCACTTCTTCAAAGGGCTCTTTGAAGGTTAAGACTTGGTTTTAAGGTTAAGATTAGAGTTAGATTTAGGTTATAGTCAGGGTTAGGTTTAGGGTTGAGGTTAGGCTGTTATGGTATTGGTTAGGGGGTAGGGAATGCATTATGTCAATGTTTAAATAAAGGAACAGTCCCATCTTTTCATGAATCATTGCTTGGGCACTGACACCAGCTAAACAGAGGAAGAAGCAGACTCAGAAGGTCTGTGTGTGTGGGTGTGTGTCCTTGGCTTGCCAAGTGCTGACCCAGTTTCTCTGCTGCGGGGTTGGCATCACCTGCGAGCACCACCTCACGCACACCACGGAGAGTCATTGGCACAACTGCAAACACACACAAACCAAAAAGCAGCAACCTGATTGTGTTTGAATCTGTACATCCACGAGAGTGAGGTGTCACCGAAACCTGTTGTGAGCATTTTTCTGTGTGCAAGTGTGTGTGTGTGTGTGTGTTGACCATGGCTGTCTGAAAGAGAGACTCAGCGCTCTTTAAACAGTTTTGGACTCTGTGGCACGCCTGGGTTGCCAGGAAGAGGCCATTTTCCAGCATATTTATCCAAAACATACACACACAAAACTCAAATTCTCGTGATAAAAATAAGCATACATTGGTGCTCTTTAGTCCTTGATGATGATTCAGTTTGACTCTTGTTGAAGCGCCCCACTCATGTATGTTATCTGACTCATGGTTTTATAACTGTGTGTGTGTGTGTGTGTGTGTGTGCGTGCGTGTGCGTGTGTGTGTGTGTGTGTGTGTGTGTGTGTGTGTGTGTGTGTGTGCGCGCGTGCGTGTGTGTCTGCCAAGCTTTTGTATATTCATGGTGGAATTCCTAGCGGAGGAATATTCAAATGATGCAGAAAGATCAAGTAATAAACGGTTGTTTTTTTTCCGCATTAAAATGCAAAACCAGACTTTCACGGAGGGCTCTCATCAGGGAGAACATTAACATGGAGGAGAAACAAGGCTGTGAAGTTCATAGGTTGAGTGAAATCTAATTAAAATGTTTAGTTACAGTAGAATTCATTCAGGTTACACACTTCACAGCAGATAAGTAAACCTTGTCACAACTATTATATGCCAATACCTGTCCGTCTCTATTGCAGTCGTCTTATTTTCAAGGTTATGTGCAGCTTTAGAACTTTGAAAACATCTTGAATTCCTTAAATCCCCTCTTACAACTGCCCTTAACTAGTTTTACAGATGCATTAATCGATATCTTCTCATTAACATTGAATTAAATGTCTCCAAGTCACTGTATGTGAAGACATACAGATAAGACAGAGATAAACGAGGGCAGGAAAGGAGAGAAAGAGGAGCTCCTGCAGAAGTGAGAAATGTTGTGGAAAAGAAGGCCGGACCTCGGCACAGAGCATAACATCAAAGCAGTTTCTGTCACACACACACACACACACACACACACACACACACATTCATCTCACCATCCTGAGAGTCTTTTCTTTGTCTACATTCATTCACTGAACAATGTGGGGCCAGAGACACACAAACACTTTAGAAGAGAATGAGTCGAAAGTGTTTGCATGGCTTTCTGTGGCTCATTTTGCTCTGCATTCATGCTTACACTTAGGGCTTATCCCCACGTGTGAGTGCATGTGCATGTGAAATATGTGTGTGTGTGTGTGTGTGTGTGTGTGTGTACATCTTTGCCTTCACACATACTGTAAGTGTGTATGTGTGTCTGTGCCCTTTGCACCTCGTTCTTGCGTTCTCTCGGGTTTTCAGGGCTGCCGTCATTGTGCTTCTTTTGTCTGCGGCTGCTTTGTTTAACTAGTGGTTGGTCAGTAAAACGGCAGCGGGTAGCTGCTAAACCAGCACGCTGATTTTGTGTCTCAACACAGCAGCACAACATGAAGCGAGGTGAAAAAGGTGACATGTTTGTAAACTCAACCCCTGTATGGGGGTCTGGGGGCATCCTCCCCCTGAAGAATCTTTTTTGGGATTTTAACATGTAAACGAAGCATTCTGGTGCGCTCTGAGAAGAAAATAAAGGGAAAAGACAACATTTGCCAAGAGGGCATGAGAGCCCTTGTTGCTGTAATTGATTTCTTTTGTGCAGAGGCTGCATTTTGCAAACCTTGCTTTATTTGTTTGTTTTTTTAAATACTGTGAGAGCGGGAAGCTGTGCTGGACTCCTTTCACCTCCATTTTCACCCCAACCTTTAGCCAGCCCAGCTCCATCTGCTCCTCAGCCCTGAGTCAAGCTGCACTACATAAATAGCATCTTCCTCTTTAAACTCTCTCATTCTGAAAAATAATTGACTAGATTATTATCAGCTGGCTTCATGGCCTCCCTTTTCATTACCATAAAAGTTTGTTAAGGCTAACCCCAACTGCATCTGTCAAGGTTAAATGATCCGCCAGAGCCGGTGTTTCCTTACGTTTCCGTTTTTATTTCCCTCATAACTGGTGGCGATGACGGACATTACAATCGGATAACAATACGGATGCAGTGGGAGTTAACAAACTTTTGATTCTGAACTGTAACGTTGTAATCATAGACTGTATGGCTGTAATACACAATTTACTGAAGTTAACGTTAGCTGATGTGCTAACAAGCTGGCAAGCTTTCCATTATAATCAGGTTGGGAAAGATTTGATGGGGTAACGTTAGGAAAAAATTATCACGACACACTTCAACTTGATTTGGCAAGTTAACATTACTTTAGCAACTAGTTACCTAACGTTAAGTTAGTTAAACAGCATATTAGGTCGTTGGCAGCAAACGAGACTAACCTCAAAACTAGCGTCCATTGTAGTAGTACCACGAAAAGTCTTTATACATCCATAGAAAAGAAGACGATGCAGTTATCTTGATTCTGATTGGCCAAAGGACTGGAAACGCTCACCAAAGATGTTTTATTGAGAAGAAGATCGTGATGTGACAACAGCTTTCTGAAACGTCTCTGTTCTCACTCCAGTCTATGGAAAAGTGCGCTGGCCACTTGACCCCCCTCCTCTCCCTAAAAATAAAAAACATCTTCGGATCTACACGATTCACGTGAATGACATATTTTGATTCAAAACGGTCTGTTGCACACCTGTGTGGAATTAGGTCATTTTCCTGGGAGTCTTGTATAGGCGTGACTTGTTGTCAATCACTGCTCATACGCTGAGGATGGCCTCTGGCTGAAATACATCACGTCAACAAGAGTTTAAACATACATGCATAACTTCACACACTGCCTGAGTGGCACGACAGACAGGTCCTTTTCACATTACTGTCTGTTTACAGATTATGTAGAGTTTGAATTAGTGAGCTTTAGAGGTGCTGGTAGGAATATTTTTAAACTTTGGAAAATGCCTGGCTAGCTCTTTCCCCCTGCTTCCAGTCTATATGCTAAGCTAAGCTAAGCTAATCACCTCCTGGCTCCAGCTCTATATTATACTTTTTATACTTTTATTAGTATACATCCCCTTTAATATTGGTTTATTCTCACGGTGTTTATAATAATAATCCTATTAATTATGTACATTTATGATCATTTAAATATCAATCTGGCTTCATGCAGTAATGATACTATCACCTCGTCACAGAACTCCATAGCAATTTAGCAAACTCCTGCTGCTGATGAAGACCATGACATGTGGTTGAAAGCCCTGGGGAAAAAGTTAGTGAGGGGACCTTGAGTTAAGATTCTTTGGATGTGATTCAGAAAAGAAAGACAGATGAGAGGATGCTCATACTGAGCGTGGAGCTTGAACTTTGAGTTGTTTTAAAAACACAGATACAACACACACACATTTCTGCACCTTCACCTGATGAGTAGCAGTTGTTGAAAGTTGGATGAGTGAGAGGAAGGGATACTGAATTTGACTCATCACGGTGTCTGTCATTGGCTGGATTATGTGTGAGGTCACAGTGAGAGCAGATTAACGTCCTGGAGAGCCGATGTGAGATTGAAGTCATGTTTGAAAAGCAGGGTGCAAATAGGGGCCACTGAAGATACAGTGGGTGGGTGCACAAGTGACTCGGCGCTCTGGCATGAGCATGTCAGCCGGTGTGCGTGTGTCCATCCATGTGTGGTGTTTTAATGCATGCATGTGGGTGTGTGTTTGTGTATCGATCCAGTTTCAGATGACCTCTTTAGACCACAGAAACTTCCAGGAATCCAGGCAACCTTTTAGGAACTCAGGAACTTTACCTGCGTTTCAACTGCAGGAGTCTAGTTTCAGGTTTGGTTCATCCTGACGACATGGTCATCATCATTTCATGGACTTGAAAGCAGGGAGAAACTGAAAAAAACAACACATTCCAACAACTCCAAAGATATTTTATTTCTATGTTGTAACTTGATTAAACTTAAATTGTGTGTGACAAAATCTAAAAATGAGACATAGTGGTCCAAAAGGTTGGAGATACTGGGCTTCTTGCAGAGTCTCCAGCTGCACATGTTGCCAGGTACGCTAGAAACATCATCAGCAACTGAGCAGGTTAGTTTTGACAATGAGAAACTTGAGTCAGTAAAATATAGCAGGGATAAAACATAACGTTACCATCATGGGTAATTGGTGTGCTGATAAAAACATATACTATATATAATAAGCTAACGAAAGAGCAACATCTCTTTTTTCATTCTTAAGAGCTAGACTATGCTAGCAGATATGTTTGTTCAGCACACGCTGGGGTACAAAACAAGGTCACCTTGGTCTCATACATCTCGGATGGCTGCCGTTATCCACTCTGTGAATAAAAAGTGTGCTGGACGCACAGAGGTGATATCAGCTGACGTTGATCTGACTCTGAGTGAGCTGGGAAACAAGTATGTTTCCAACTAGGTAAAAAAAGCCACTTTTCTTAATGTGATATTTAGAAGCAACATGAAGGTGCACTGATAACTACATTTTACAAATGATTCAGTGTGTGAAAAAAATCATGGTACTTGCCAAATCTAAAAAAAAGAAAATCTTTTACTTTTGCTCCATGTCTAAAAACATTATTTATTAATTTTCATTAATTTGTGTCTCTGCATTATGTATAAGACTTGATATTATTCTTATTTATATATATATATATGTATAATTCATACTTATAGTTATTCTACATTTTTATTGGTTGATACTGTTTTGTGTGTTTGCCAAGTGTGTGTGTGTTTGTAGTGGCATACTTAAGGTTCTTTTTTTTTTATTATACATTTATGAGAACTGCAAGGGTGGAGAGACTGCAAACACACACATCTCAAGGCAGTCGTTGAGGCTGGCATTCAAAAAAAGTGGGTCACATAGCTGAAGAGGGTGGGGGTGGGGTGCATAGCACCGCTACACCTCAGTCCCAGGGGACAATTGATCCAGTTTAGGTAAATGTGATGCCAGGATTTATTCTGCTCCTCTTGGTTTTCTTTGTCTTGGTGAAATATCTCCCTGGCGGAGCTGCTGGCATCCTCCATCATCTGCAAAGTGCACGACTTGTATGGAGTTACTTCGGTTTTGGAAAATGTGTGTGTGTATGTGTTTATCCCTCTGTGGAGCAGAGCCTTCACATTGACATATTTTATTTTAAACCTGTGCTCTTTTCTATTTTGCTTTCTGTTTTCACCCCCTCCTCATACTGAGTGATTCACTTCTTTCAGGCCTTCCTGTGACGCACTGTGAAAGCCTCCTTTTTGAGAAACACCATATTGATTCAAGTTTGTAATGTGTTCTCTGAGCGTCTACAAAATGCAGCCAATCATTAACCTGGTAATAAGTGACTCAGTTCATCAAAAGAACACCAAGTGACCTTCATCACTGAATTAATCCCTTTTGTCCTGTCTGTCCTCCAGGGTGACGCTGTGTAGTGAATGAAGCCAACAAAAGCCTTTCATTAGAAATCAGATGTCATCCTCATCTTATGTGATGCAGTTTGGTTAGATTAGATTGAAAATTTGGTCAAAAAGCAAAGTTTATTTATTGAGAGTGGTGACATAAATGACAGAGAGGATTTTTAGATGGTTAGCCTAGCTTAGCATAAAGACTGGAAATGGGGAAACAGGGAGCCTGGCTCAGTTCAAAGGTAACAAAATCCTCCTAAAACTCACTCAGTTAACATGTTGTATCTTGTTTGTTCAATACGTACAAAAACCAAAGTCCAAAAACAACAATGTGTTGTCACCATGAAGTCACTGCATCCAGCCAAGAAATAGTCCCATGTTGAACTGAGGCAAAATCCAATACTTCCACTGACTGTGATGTCCTGCTCTTCTCTTCTTCTTTGCTTGAATGTTCAATGACGCAGTCTGTGGAAATATTTATATATTTAAAGTTTGGTTTTGCACCAGGCTAACATTTTAGCATTTTGGACAGAAAGCACACATCTGACAAAAGTACGTTTAAAGATATAGCAGACTTCTGGATAACAGGTAAAATACTAACATTTATCATGGAGTAATGTACGGGGCGCTGAGGGCAGCAACATCAGCACAACGTCATACAAACTGAATGCTGGTGAGTGTGGCCTGATACGAAGGTAAAAGTTACGATTTGTTTTCGACTTTTAATCAGATTTACTGTTATACTATATCACACTCCAAACAGACAATCAACCAAATAACACTCACTTACTTCTGCCTTTAAAGATGCCCTGTGGAGTGTTCTGGTAAACAAACAAATTAATTTCCATTAATTAACATGAAGTTAACACACAACTGTAAAATCAAAAGAATACTAACACCACTGTGGTTTAACTCACCAGGGAAAAAAAGAGTTTTGCTTTTGTTTTTATTGTGAAAAGTGATCAAACCTGGAAGATTTTTAGCAAAGAGGCTTGACCCATCTAGATGAATGGATATGTTATTTTCATGGCATGTTCATTTCTGAAGGGCCGAATACATTGTGTGTTTTGGAACTCACTGGAAAATTTTGGTTGCAGTTGATAGTAAATATTCTCACAGGCAGGTTTTTCTTCTTTGGGAGTGAAATATCCTGCACATGTATTTGTGTTTTTTGATAAAATACATACAGCTGAAAGCCTTTTTGGCTTTTCCACGGGGGCACTGTTAAAGACCGGTGCTTACAGTGTTGTTTCCCATTCATGACAGCAGCACTGAGGGATTCAGAGAGCTGACGCTGACAGCAATGAGATTGAACATCACAGTGTTTGCTGACATGAAATAGAGCTGCTGGTGTGTTGGAGACTGTATATGAAATTACAGATGAAGCTCTGTCTGGCACCGGCTGCATCAGGGCCAGTGGGAGTGGGTCAGCGGGGAACGGGGCGAGCAAATGAGCCTGGCAATCAAAAGAAAAGAAGGGGGCTTGTTTGGGACGTAATGAGTTTCAACCCAGCAACCCGCCTATATGTTTTCATACAGAGCTTATTTTGTTCATGTCACACCCTCACATGCAGACATCAAACGTTTCCTTCCCCCCTCCACCGCTCCACCCTCGTCTCTCTTTACCATAATTCATCTCTCACATTTCTGGTTTATTTTGCTAGCATTAACTGCTGTTTACCCTCCTCTCGTGCGGCGGTTGAACTACTGTACATGTTTCTGCTCTGCAGGGTGTGTTTGGACTGTAATTAGAGGAGCAGTATTGAGGTAAACAAGCCAGAATTTAGGTCAAACATTCTCAGTGTTAGACTCTGAAAACAGGGCTACTGTGGGTGGGGTTTTCTTACAATGGAGATGCTTTCAAGTGACAATAGATGGGTAGCTTTGCACCACAGGAGAAATTCACTTTACATTAAGTCTGGATGTTTTTGTATCTCCTGTGTGTATTCCTACATTGAATTTGTGTTTAGATATTGTCTTTAATGTGCTTCCCTGACACGAGGAGGAGATCTCAGGTATTTCCCCTGTTAAAGTCCACTCCAGCTGCTGTGTTGCACTTGCATGTGTGTTCATGTTAACATTTCTGCCTGCCATCCTGCAGACTTTGTGCATAATTATTGTCCCGAGCAGCTGTAAACGGTCTCCCCACCCCTGTCTGCATTTTGTTTGGTCTGACAAGGAGCGAGAACATATAGGTTACTCTGTACTTACATCAGTGTTATTACTGCCATGTTCTGTTATCTTTCATGTGTATATTTAAAACACAGTGTTTGAACAGATGGAGAACTGTGCATTTGGCCGTCTGTAAACTAAAATGAATATGTTGCACATTTGGCATTGCCTTGTTTCTCTTTGCTGTTTTTCCCCTCACATTCTTGTCGTATTTCTGTTTATAACTAGGCCATTTTGACAGGAATGGGTAGTTCTGAATACTGAAAAAAAAAAGATGTCCTTCCTCCTTTCTAAGCAATTTATTTTTGACCCTGATGGAAAACATCACGAGTTTGAGGAAAGGTGTAAAGAATGATTCATAAGGAGACAGGAAAAGCAAACCAAAGTGCTGAGAGAATTTGACTAAATTTACACCAGGCAGCATAAACACGTGACACTGGTTGTAAACCTTTTATATACAGTAGGCCTACATACAGTATACTGTAAGTCTTTATTCATCAAAAACGTAATGGACAAACAAACACTAAAACCATACATCAAAGAATCTCCAAAGCTCATAAGACAGTACTTCTGTACGGAGCAGCCAGATATCTACCAGGTGAATATACCGGTAGCTTAATCAAATAAATAAGTTGTAACTGTAATAAGATTAAATCATACACAAAAACAGTCAACAGTATCATATTCACTACTCAGATTTTTGTTACTCAGATCATTTGCACATGTATTTATTTTAACTTTGATTCCATGTAAAGCTGTAAATACCTGTATTCATCCCTGTAAGACAGACACCCTGTAAACAAAATTAATCACATTTCTTTGCCATCTAACAGGTACAAATTTCTCAGGTGTAGTTTTTTCATTGATGTTTTATTGCAGAAACGGTCACATTTGGATGTTTCATCAAAGAGAATCAGCTCGTTCACAATAATTAATCAATTATAGAAGACACAGAGATGTCAGTCTCTCAATAGGCACAGGACAGGTGGTATTTTTGAGTAAGGAATCTGAATTGAGAATTGAATGTATTAGTGAGGGATTTCAACATTTCTTCTCAGCTGAATACAGTAAACAAAAAGGAATATTTTCTTACTGTCACTCTCTCTACTCTCATTCATGGCCATTTTGTTCTTGGTTGACTGATACTCTATTTTCATACAGTACAACTCTAGTCTACTCTCTCTCTCTCTCTCTCTCTCTCTCACACACACACACACACACATACACACAGACACACACACTCACACACACACACACACATATACACAGACAATGGAGACCCCGGGGAAGGGAAAGAGAGAAGCTTGAAATCCAGGTCATGCATTGATGGGGACTTTGAACACACAAGGACATTTGATCTGCAGCCAGGACCTCTGTTCTGTTTGATTCCTCACAGCACTTCTACTGCCCCTCCCACACATTCAGAGAGACATAAAAACTACTTGGGGAGTTAATGCTGGACTATTTGTAAAGCTAAAACTTGAGAACCTGTGCTATGGCCACACACTCTGCAGTTCTGACGTTCACACAGAACTTCTGGGTGGATGGATACACTGCTGATTGTCAAGAAGTAGTTCCAACATGTAACTCAGGCTAAACCCAAAATATACAAGCTACAACATGGTAATTAATGAGCTTTATAGGTGTGTGTGGGTGTGTGGGTGGGTGGGTGATTTTTGTTTTTCCCACTTACAGTCTTTATGCTAAGCTAGGCTAAAGCATTCTGGCTCTCTGTACTCTGTACGCACAGACGTGACATAAATATTTATCTTTTCATCTCACTCTCAGAAAGAAAGTTATACACATATTTGCATAACAAAAATGTTTAACTATTCCTTTAATAAAAAGCAATAGCAGCATGTTAGATAATGTTAGTAGTAATAACTGTCCAGCTTGGTTGAGCAGCGTCCTGCTCTGTTTACAGTTAGAGCGAAACAAACATGCACTTACATTAGAAAAAGAAAAGCTACAACGAGATGGTATATGATTAGTCACTTATCCTGTTCAGGGTTGTGGGAAGCTGGAGCCTATCCCAGCATGCACTGGGGTTACACCAGGACAGGTTGCCTTCTGTCATAGCATAAAGCAGGTGTAAGCAGAAATAACAGAAAATGACTGTAAGATTAATTGCATTTGATGCATCTAGCCTAACACACAGTCAAACACACGCCAACACTCCTAGGATGGAAATAAAGAGCCAGGCTTCATTGTGTTGTCCTTTCAGCACTCACAACAACACAACGCCTGGTGATGAAGCTGCATGTGTTATTATTTCAGATGCAATATGTCATCAGTACAAATGTTCAGTCTGCCAATAAACTGTATTAGAGACAACCAACAGCACCCTTCCCTTCATTTAACACACTCGTCAATCCACACTTGATTATGAGTTGGCTGTTCAGACTTCTTCTCTCCGTTGGTGGAGTTTGTGTGTCCCTCCCCAAGCAAACCCTTTGATGCAGTTGCTAGGCAACCTCTGCTCTCTCTCTCTGCCCTCCTTTCTCTCTGAGCAGCCTGCTCGCTCGTCCTGTCAGATGGAGTGAATGATGTAAGTCAGCTGTAACTGACTCAGAAGCATGTGCACATCATACCGAGTAAAGCTGAGTTGTCATTCGCCATGTTAGCCTTTGGTTTCAAATTGCTCCCTTTTTGTTTGCTTTTATTATAATAACATGGCCAGACTAGGCTGCTGTTTGCAAGCCATACAGTATGTGGAAAAAGTGGCAGCCTATCACATCCACCTTAAGAGAGTTATTTCTCCCTTTATGCATAGAAATGAAGGCTATAATTTAAGGTGCTTTAGAGGCTGGAGTCACTTGGAGTGTGTGCAGAGTGTAATGTGGAATTAGGACTGGAATAATTAATTCACTTATCATTCTGTCTTATTAAAAATATTGCACCAGGGCTGCAATTTCCTACTTAGAAGCTTCTTTGTGTGTAGTGTTGTAATGTTGATTGAATTTTGTGGTCATTTTGCGGACTGTAGTTCGTGGTGTTGAACATTCAAACCTCCATGAAGGTAGGAATAATTGCAGGACTGTTGCATTAGACTGCAGTAGTTTTAGCTGGTGTACTTAATAAACTGGCAACTGAGTGTATATTTCAATAAGAACTTAGATTGTGTCTATGGTAGCCTTTTCTTCTACTTACTGCTACTATCACTTAGCTACAGTATTTTCATCTCCTGTCTTTGTTTTTCTTTTCTTTTCTTTTTTTTTTTTAAGTTTTCACTCCCGTTTGTGAATGGATAGGTCATAGTGTATATCATCCTCCATATGTCAAGGGATTAAAATGTCTAATCTAATCCATACCAAATCACAGAAATACAACATAATACAATAAATAAATGCACACAAGGCAGCCACATATTTAAGTTTGAAACACAAATAAGCATAAGTTCCTGAATAGTCCAGCAACATACAGAGTTCAATCAAAAAGAAAAGAAATAAAAATGAGCAGCAATAACAATCAGAAATGAAGAAAACAATCCATGTAATTGAATTATGAAATCGTTCCATAAAGAGGAGGAAAAAATTAATGTAATTTCTTTAATTTGTTTGTTTATTTTATTTATTTCATTTAAAAGGATCTTTATTTGCATCCTTACATATTAGCCTGTTTCTTGTACAGGAGTGATATGAATTTCCCACAGGGATCAATTCCAGCAGGCTATCATCAATCTTTTTCTTTTTTTAAATATTCCTACAGTGTTGTTCACTGTCTGTTGGTTTACTTTATACGACGTACAATAGAGACAGAACAGACTTGTCGTGCTTTCTTTATTCTTTCTTTTTTTTTTCTTCCCACAAATGTAATCAATTAAAATCCATTATCGATGACTGAAGCGCGCTCCTGGCTACGCGCTCATCTCCGCCAGGTGCAAAGAGGAGCTGTGTGAAGACAACCAAAATGAAGCATGCAAGTTCCTGTAATAACCTCCAGAATAAAGGTTTTGACAAACACTTCACATTTAAGTTGTTGTTAGAATTTGGAAAACACGACAAAAATAGTGTGTCGAATACAAATTGACTCTCTGTGGTTTGTAAAATACAAAATGTCTCTCCGCGCCTCCTCTTGAAACGCCAACAGTGTTCCAGTAATAGTCTATGCTCTTATTTTGAAAGGGAATTGAGCGAGTTTCCGGTTAAATTGTGTCAGAGGTCTCCTAGCTTGATGCAGGGGTGCTGTCGACAGCCTGCAGCTCCAGAAAATAACAGGCTGATTAATCCCGGGTATTATAATCGTTCCGGAAGATGGTGGCTAAACAGAGGATCCGCATGGCCAACGAGAAACACAGCAAGAACATCACGCAGAGAGGAAACGTAGCCAAGACGCTGGTGAGCCGTTAACTGACAGCGAGATGCCAGCATGACATTAGCCCAGATAGGTGACGTTCACTCCGGTACAGCAGCATGATGATGATGGTGGTGATGCTGATGATGATGATGGTGGTGATGATGGTGCCAGCCGGCCGTTAAGTGTGCCCTGCTTATCACACATATGTCACACAGCAACACCTCTGGGATGTGTTCAGTGTACGTTGTGACCCACCAAGCTGAATAACTGAAACCAGTGCTGCTGGATGAATACATGCCAAACTGTAGAGTGAGGATGAAGCTTTTCTTAAAAAGGTATCCAGGTTAATCAATCAATAGATAATCAGTTCATTGTAAAATGTCAAAAATTCACTTCCTCAGTCTCTCAAATGTGAATATTTGATAGTTTTCTTCTAGTAAATATTTCTATGATAGCAAAGAAGTAATTAGAAGATGTCAGTTTTGGCTCTGGGGAATTATGATGGGCATTTTCCACTATTTTTTTTTTGACATGTAATAGAACAAACAATCAATCCAGAAATAAATAAATAAATAGAATTTCCTAAAATGCCTGAGCCATAAGACACAATTAGACTTTTGGATTTAATAGCTGCAGTTTCAGGTGTAAAATTGTGATATGAGCATGTCCAGACTAATCAGCATTACATGAATATTATGTCTTAGCTAATCAGTTGAGAGGAAATTAATTGACAGCTATTTTGATAATCAACAAATCATTGAAGTAAATTTGCCAAACATTTACTGGTTGTAGCTTCTCACATGTGAGGATTTGCTGGTTCTATCTGTTTTATATAATTGTAAACTGAATAGCTGTAGGTTTTGTACTGCAATTTGGGCTCTGGGGACATTTTTCACTATTTTCTGACAGTTGACAAAAACAATCTCACTTTTGATTGTCAGCAGATGGAGTTTGCCCACTTGTAGAATTGCAGAAGTTCATTCTTGACCTTGTGAACAGCAGATGACAAAACAAAATCATCACCAGGTCTCTTTACTACCTAGCTGCTCTCATAGTGTCCAAGGTCAATAAAGGAACGAGGAAGGAAGGAAGGAGCGAATGTTTTTTCGGTTTCTCTCTCTATGGAACATATGAGCCATCTTCCTCCTGAGTCTGTCATTAGTGAATGCACACCGTCCACTGCTTTACTGAAGGGTATTATTTAGGGGGATTTTAATAGGCTTGCTCATCCCTTTCTCTCGGTAACAACCCAACGACCCCAATCTGACAATTTATTAACATAATGATTCATTTAAAAAATAATCAACAGATTAATTGCTAATGGAAACAAAGCTTTAATTGCATGCCTAGTCTTTGCTGTATTATATTGGTGTGAGTGAGACTCATGGCCACAATAGTGTTTTGGGCATTAACAAGATTACAGACTTGAGTACAATCACCATTTTTCTCATATGGGTTGTGGTGTACAGTAATCTAACAGTCAAATATCGAGGCTGCTCAGGCTCCGCTTTCACTCTGTAACAGGATAAACACACACCGCTGTTATTGTCTGAAGAAAACAACCACTTGGGATCATCACTGTATCACTGACTGTAACAACCTCCCTGTAACAACACCAGACAAACATGTACCATGTCCAAACAGATGATATCATCTAGTGGAGCTGATGGGTTCTCCCTAAATCGGTCTAGACTGACGACTCGTGCTGTTCCACTCATCTTTTCCACATGAGCCACAATTTGAAAAAAAAAGCTAACTCAGCACCTTCCAGTGTATAATTAGACACTTGGGTTTGTTCAGCGCAGCTGCAAACTTGTTATTGTGGACATTTTGATGAGCAACATCACCGTCTCGTCTAACTGATATTGAAAAAACAAGATAATTGCTGCTGGCAGGTTTAAGGACAAAGAGTGACCAAGCAGAAAAGCAGGAGCAACAAGTGCCTGGCCAGTGGTGGAAATGGGAAACCTCTTTGTAAATCTATCCTCATTCAAGCTGTTTTACTTTTGCTCTGCAGGATCTGTCACATTTCTGTTGTAGCAGTAATGCTGATGTACTATATGTGTGTGTGTGTGTGTGTGTGTGTGTGTGTGTGTGTGTGTGTGTGTGTGTGTGTGTGTGTGTGTGTGTGTGTGTGTGTGTGTGTGTGTGTGTGTCTTTCCCATAGCGACCACAAGAGGAGAAGTATCCTGTGGGTCCCTGGCTGCTTGCCCTCTTTGTATTTGTTGTGTGTGGATCAGGTATGCACCTTTATACCTACAGAAGAAAGTGTGTGTGTTTGCGTGACGTTTTGGCCTTTGTTGATAGTAAGCTAATGTAGCTAATATGGTGGTCAATTACACTAATATGCTAGTAAGCTGGTGATATGGTGATCGATCCCTTAATAAATCTGGAAAGAACTAAATTAAAGATATTTTTAAAAATATGTAAAACCATTTAAATGCAATCACAAGAGTTGTTTTTTAATAGTGTATTGAACTCTTTGTGCTCCACGTCCACTCTCCAGTGAATCCAGAGTTAGCAGTACAATGTGCCTTGTATCTGCTTTATTAAACTTAATAAGCCGTTTTCACGGCAGATATTTTGACTTGTCATAGTAGAAAAAGCAGAGGTGTTACTAATAACATTAACAATGTCTCTATTGTATTAAAGTGCCCCAGTAAGCCATGACAGTGTGACAGTGATCCAGCATGAACAATGCCAAGACCCTGAAACTGAAGCAACTAAATGGAATTCAGCCATTATTAATTTAATTATTTACGCCTGTGCTTTTCCTACTGTGTACCATAATATGTCCATTCATAGCCTCAGAATATTTACTGTATGTTCTAGGAGAACATGCCGGGTTTTGACAGCTTTGGTTCTGTATTTTGGTTGTGAAATTGGTCATGTTTATGAAAAGCAAACAAAAACAAAAATGAAACAGACACGGTCTGTCGCTCTCAGCCATATTTCAGATCATCCAGAGCATCCGTATGGGGATGTGATCCAGAAGGAGCTTGCGGACTCCCGTCCCCCCCCTCATGCCCTCACTGAGCCTGGCTAGCCCGCACCTGCACACCCCCGACCCCTTCTAGAGGCCCAGAGACTGACGCCAAAGCTTCGGATCCAGCAGACCTCAGAGAGAGAAGCTTCCCCGACCACCGCCTCCACCAGCCCCTCCTCGGGACATCCCCCCTGCCCTCAATCAGCGTTTACAGTGTTGCAGTCTGTGGTACTGACAGCTTTTCTATGGACAGTCTGAAACCACGCCGGCTGGAGAACATGTGTGCCCCATTACTCACTTGACACCTGTGTGTGTGTGTGTGTGTGTGTGAAGGTGTGACTGATAATATGATGTGATTCCTGCTGACAATGTGCCATATCTGTCTAAGTATTTGTCCATGTTATGTGAGAAGAATCTTTTTTCAAATAAATGTCGAGCATTTAGGGAGTGCGCAGTTTTCTTCTGCTTTTCTCCCTGTTTTTATCAGTACACACACACACACACACACACACACACACACACACACACACACACACACACACTGTTGGGGTTTGGTTGTAGTGGATGAGGAAAGCCTTCTTGTCAGAGGGCTCCAGGTTTGAATACTGAACACAGTGTGGTGGAAATACAGTAAATTCTCTGATTAGGGTATGCAAAATAACAGCAGTAGACAAGAAAATACTGTTGATTATTTGTATGAAAAACTATACATGATGGGCAGATGTCCATTGTCATCTGTACATTAACAGCTCTACAGTGGTTAGTCAGGATGAGGCACTTTTTAGCGTCTTTACACCGTGGATGACATGAATAATTCAAGTAGCAGTTGTTTGACTAAAAGTTAAGTTTTTTTTTAGCTTCCTGCAATGTTTTGGTGTAATCTAACTTTATGGCAACATTACCTAAGCCTAAATGAACCATGCTACAACATGACATTAATAATATGTAGCAGCATCAAGATATCTTGTTTAATCCTTGTAAGTAAGTGACTAGAAGTACTGAGCATCCTACCTTTCAGAAGAAAGAACAGAACTGACCCCACACTACATACAGTAACACACATACCAGAGAAACCGGTGATACCATAACCTTACATGTGACAAAATGATGGGGATGAATGTTTTATACAACATCTGAAGCATGTGTATCACTGTCACTCATGAAAAAGTCTGGTAGCCTTCTTGTGACACTGAAGTTTATCTTATTAGGATCGAGCTGATACATGAAATGGATATCTGATTTCATGTATTAGCTCGATCCTAATAAGATAAACTTCAGTGTTACAAGAACTGACTTCCAGTTTTAATATGGATGTGTCCTTCTAATCACAGCTATTGAATATTTCTCCCAAAGTAATACTTCCAGTGTTGTATGGGACTTTTTTTGGCAATCGAGAATAACAAACAGTAAAGGGGAGGCTGTACGTCACAATGGCCAAAATTATTAATTTTTGTACATCCATTATTCTGGAGAACATGCTAAATAAAATTTTTACAGGTCTACTATTTCCTAACAATCTGAATTAAAGTTGCCTAGAAAAGTATGTAATTTGGTACTTATTATAGGGAAAATGGATACAAAGATCTGAAACTGTTATTTTAGTTTAGAAGCAGTTGTTGATCTCCAGAGGAATTCCCTTTACAGAACCACTCCATTTGAACCCAAGTAAATATGTTCTCATCAATCATTTATTATTGGAAATCCTATTCTTCATACATGTTGAATGGTATGCTTGCCTTGTAGACAAATCATTGCACATACTTGCAAAATTTTAATTTTGTCCAAATTTCACCATTAAGTGGTGCCAAATTACATAGAAACTTCCTAAGAAATTATTGTGAATTTAAGCCTGACCAATTGTTTTTGGTTAAACTTTGGATCGAAGCTGCTACTAGATGATCCTTTTCTGATTTCATTTAGATTAAATCAAACACCACTTGGCCGTGGCTTTTACCTCAGTGCTAACAAAAGGGTTCAACAACATAGTAAGCAGTCATTCAGTGTCACTCTGAAGTAGAGCCTCTATATACCATGCATGTAGAAGCAGCATGACTCCACATGTGACTGAATTCTCATAGAGACAAAGTTCCTGTACATCCACCAGACTGACTGAGCTCAGCAGCCATGAAGGAGAATAAGAAAGGAATGGTGACGACCAGATGGTTATTCTTCCTTAAGCATGTTTATTGAAAGTTGTGAAGTGCAGCTATCAAGTGCAATTGTGGTATGTATGTCACAATATCTCATCCGGTCTTTGCAGAAACATGCACAGAACATGAGCATACAACTGATACACAGAATGAAAAAGAAAAAACATCTCCAGAGTTTGTATGTGTTTTTTTTTTTTTAAATGTTGAGTTTTAAGATATTGTTCAACCAGAAGTACTTCACTGTCAAAAATAAGAAAAAGAAAATCATAGAGGTGCAATATTACAAAACGAAAAAAGTCAAGAGGAAATGGTTTTACAGTAAGAGTTAATGTTGCAGTAAGGGCTATGGACAATGTTGGCTGTTGGCTGTGTGTTGTCTGTTAAATAACCTAAACTCCTGTCGATCCACAGTCTTGAAAATACAGCATTAAAAATAGATGACACAGACTGGGCAAGACCAGCGCGTTCTTTGCTCACCCGCTTCAATCTGTGTGACCAAGATAGCATCTGTTGTTTTTCTCCTTTCCCCCTCACTATTTTACATGGTACTTACACTATACAGAAATATACATCATCTCCTGCCCATCAAACTTTTAGGAAAAAGAGAAAATGCAGCTTAGCCCAATGTCTCAACCCTGTCAAATAAGGTTTAAATTACATGCCACTGCAGGGTTGAGAAAACAGCAATGATGAGCTTTGTCGAGGGCAAAATGAGGAGGGTTGAAAGTGAAATACTGAAATAGAATATCATCTCCGTAAGAAACCACGGTTTTGTTCATCCCACCAACCCACAGTTGAAGTAACGTCATCAATTCTGTCAAGTGTTGTTCAAAATACCCTCCCACCCCTCCCCCGACTCCCCCATTCCAGATGGGGACTTTGTCGTGATAACAATTGCTCACATTCTTCATTTGTCACTCTGAGAAGGCTTTTTTTTAACTCTCTCTCTCAAATCTCTCAACCTGTAACTTTAGGACCTAGCCTCGAGAGAGAACCGCTTTTATTTACATCATTCAGCAAAAAAAAAAAGAAACGTAACAACCAATACAATCCTCCACCTCCTACTTTTCCATCGCCGTCATCAGTAAAATCGACATCACTTAAAATCCAGACACAGGCACAGTGATTTTTTTTTATCTATAGTTATATTGTCGCCACTGATAAGCTGTTTTGTTTCTTCTTGGTAAGACATTCTAGTTGATATGTCCAAGGGCTATTTGGCAAATGTTCGATGATTCAATCCTCCTCCGACACCAATACAGTATGTCAAGATTGTCACCCCCCACTGTGCTGTCCAGCACTGCACCGCTCGTCCCGCTGGCTGCATCCTTCTGAGAGATAAATATGTGCAAATTCTTGTCTTAACAGCGTAACCTCCTGCTGTAGAAGGCAAGATTTAGCTCTGCTGCTGTAGCAGAACTCAATAAACTGTAAGTTCAGTAAGTCTGTCTGTGCAGACTGGGCTACGCCGAGGGGCCAGAGCTGTGCGAGGTGGGCTGGGCAAGGGTGGCGATGCTTGGGGGTCCCGGTGTGGCAGCTGTCAGAGGGGCAGGCGGGGAGCCGGTCTGAACCTGGGCCTGGAACTGGGCCATCTGCTCTGGGCTGGCCAGTGTCTTCAGCAGGGTGTTCTCCTGCTCCAACTGGGAGTTACGCTCAATCAGCTCCTTGATCTGCTCCTTTAGGACCTCCACCTCCTCACGCACGGCGTACATCAGGTGACTCTTCACCAGGTCCTGAGACAGACAGAGATATGGGTTTATGACTGGAATATATCAACAAATTCACATAAAAGAAAAGTCAGGCAGTAACTCAAAGCTTCTCAACCTTGTCTAACCTATGGCCCAAGATTTGTGTCTCAGATGTTTCATGATGCCAGAAATTAGATGACATATGAGAAATAAATCTAACTCGAGAAACAAGAAATGCTAAGAAATGTCCCATGAGACCCCAACTGTGTATCAAGCTAACCCATATGGGGTCCTGGCCCCAAGGTGGGAAATTGCACTTATGTGACAATAAAGTACACATAAAATACTGTTCAATATATTGCAAATGGATAAAATCTTATTGATTGATACAAAACATGTAAACTTTTAAGAAACATTAAAAACAGTTTCCTAAGTCAGAGAATTTGTAGTGATATGGGAGTGATGTTCTTCAATATGTGTGGCACTACCTAACCTATTACAATAAGAAACAATTCCTTTTTTAAAATTTGTTTGCTCGTTAAGCCAGTCCAGACAAATGCTACTAAAGAATAACACTAAAGAAAACATACACAAATTGTGTATTTATTATATGAATGACTAACAGAGTGCTGCCAACATATTCAGTACTGGAATATGTGATTGCAATGCCTAACAACAAATTGAACATACTGCAACAAAGAACCACAAAGACTATGTACAAAATGATTGTTTCCTGCAAATATTACAAACTAAACATGCATGATGACATAAGTGGAAACAGATCTTTAAAAGCGAGGCTATATCAAATCTAATCTGGTGATAATAAAGATGATAAAGTTGATAAAAAGAGGATATTCCCAGTGTGCTACGTCATTAACCCTGCCCACATTTAAGTGTGGTCCAATCAGAGGCCGAGATATTTATAACCAGGCGTGTGAGCCTTCAAGTTTGCCTAGCAACAGAGCTGACAGCGGCGACAACAACAGAGACAGAAACTGAAAATAAAACTCGGTTTGGTTTCCTGGGAAAAAAGCTCTGAATTCCGAGAACTGATTTTATAACACCACAAGTGAGCAAACATATTTATTGCACTGATAAAAAGATAAAAATACTTTAATAACACTTCCGCGACATTGTCTCAAGCTAAGTTGGTTTGGGGTAGTTTCCGTTATTTTGGAGAGGACGCTAGATTTAAGCTAACTACTTTCACATTAGCATAAACAGTATTTTGGACCTATCATAACTCACACGGTTATATCTGAAAGTGAACAGCACAGTACAATGCCGTTCAAAAAACATTCATTCTACTCCACAGTAATAGACAAAAGCCTCCTTTATCGTTTTATTGCAAGAGATTTAAATGAATACATACACTATTGTGCCTGTCCCGCATATTTATACTATGATAAAACTACGCAGATAAGATAAGTCACCTATCTCTGAATATTTCCCCTAATAAAGTCCTATCTTTCAAACAAACATCCATTCCATATAATAGGCTAGTATGGATCAAAAGCCATTGAAGTAGACAGGGGTTTGTGTGTAAAGAGAGAAACAAGTTGAAAACTCACCATTGCTTGTTCAATCTTGTTGTCTATGGCCACAACGCTGGCTCCTGACGAACTGCAAAAGAAGAAAAGAGAAACCAATGAAACATTTTAAACCGATATGTGCTATTAATACAAAAAAAAAAAAGATGGAGAGCCGCAGCCTACGGCGAACCAGCCTCTCTCTCTTTATAGAAAGGTGGGTCGTTACAGGAAGCCTCTGGAAATTTCTATAAAATCAACGCCCCGGTGTCATTGTGGAACAACTGCTCATGGCCTTTACTACAAAGCGTTTATGACAGTGTGGCCTCTGTGAGTGTAATGATACTGTAGCATCCATCGACTGAGCACTGCCTCCATCACACAGCGGTGACATTACTGGTGCAAGTGAAGGGAGCTGAGCCCTGAATACAGCGGCGGCAACTGTGTATGTAAAAGGACCGTGCTCCCAAACAGCTCTATATAAACACGGTATTTACCTATTGTCGAGTTTGACGTGCGAGCTCTCTGCGCTCAACAGCGACGACAGAAACGATATGGAGAAATGTCTCAGCTGGCAGACGCCTAGATCCATAGCCACGGTGTAGCACGGCGTATTCATGCTGGTCATGTTTTACAGTCCGTTAACAAACAGCCCCGAGTCCCGTCACGACCTCCGCGAGACACATCCACACGCGCTATTCTATGTTCTGTCCGGTGAAGCTCGTGCACCGACCGCAGCGGTACAAATACAATCCAAGGTCAGCTCATCTCGGATCTACACAAAAATCTGCAGCTCGGGACAAGCCCGCATAATTTATCCAGCGACGAACCGAGAGGCCAGCCGGTCGCTGATTGGTCGAGACGGAGGCTGTTTGAATAATTTATTCAGGAACGCCCCCACCTGCCGCTCTGCTGACACGTTTTTGCATAAAATATTCCAAGAACGGGGAGGAGGTGGATAGAACCGGGGAAAACCGGATGAGAAGGGAAGAAGAAAGAGCTGTAGTACTGAAAAACAGGCAGGGGAAGGGTAAGATTTTGGTCTGTTCAATTTCAGCGACAATACACACGACTTAGCTCCTGTTTAAATGTGAACGTGCCAGCCACTACTGTTGCCTTGGGTACTATTAACACAGGAATGTAACCTATTTCAACCTTTAACCTATGTAATCTTGTTATCTCCCTAACAAGAAAGCCAAGTTTTTCATCCCTGGAAAACACTTTCTGCTAATAATTTGGTCTTCTAGCTTATCACTCAAACAAAGCAATATGTGGTCAGTTATAGTCTGATATTGAATATAAGCGGTTTTCTAAGTTTTTGGTCACAAATCTGTATTTAATACAAGTCATGTTATGCTTTTTGCATCATTGACCTCAATTTTAGGGACGTTACAGTGTGTAAAATTGTACACCATGGCATTTTTATAATAGAGCCTTTCAGCAAGATTAATTGCCCTGTTTTGGGAACAATAAAGTAGTATACAGAGGCACACTGTCCATGGTTACCCTAACAGCATTTAGGTATTCAAAAAATGATGCCAGCATTCAACACTGCCCACAACAAAAATGCCATCCACCTTACTTTTCAAACATATTTCTGAAAATAATAAACATGATCCATACTATCTACAGTGACAACAGCATTATATCAAGAGGATAATAATCAGATAGAAATAAGCCATTAAGATCTGGGCAGGTATTCACACAAAATGCTTTGGACTTCAATGAAGTGCTACCATGTCTATACCATACGTATGGTGCCCCCGTGTGGCCCTGTACAGCACTGCAGAACCGTGAGGCCGAGCCACATTATCAAGACATCCTGGCAAAACAAGCCTCAAACATTTACATTTAATTTCAAGTCATTGAGTAATTCTTAGCAAATACTAATAAGCAAGGGCAAATACCACATTTCCAGGCTGTCAAGTGTGAAGCTGGAGGCTGGGACTATTGCAAAGTACATATCCTTGTGACATATTTAAAAACCTTGTGTGCACAGTAGATGAACACAGTCACACTGGTGAAAATATACTAACAAGATATATGAGGATATCATGATCGCAACTGGTTTAACTTCTGTCAGAATCAACAATTGTTGAGAGGTTCATCTTTCATACGCTTATAGCCATATGTGGTTTTAATTGGTGCAAAATAGTAAGGCATTTTTGACAGAATATAACAATGGCACAGGCACCATGATGCTCCACTGTTGCACCATCATATCACTTCCAAAATAAGGTGTAACAGGCATATTCCCAAGCAATTTGTCCTGGAGACACACCTGGGCTGTTACTGACTTGATTAAAACATGTCTTATGCGGTTTTAAACTCCCCTGTGGAGATTACAAATCTGTCAAATGTCTTTAAGATGATGGAAGACATGGGAGGTCAATGACACACACACACCCAAAACTCTTCACAACACTTTATAGAAGGGAGTATCTTGGTCACACAGGCACACCTAAAACAATTCCTTCACACAGAAATTCCCACCCCAGACATAAACAAGACCCCCTCCAACACACACCCCTCCCTACACACTCTGAAAGGCCACTCTCACACATTCCATGTACACCCCAAACCCTCAAAATCACGTGTACATAGTTCTTGACATTTTTGCCTCTGATCACACAAACACACATACAAACTCACTGTGCAGACCTCAGCATAAAGGAAACAAATATAAAAATCCTGGGTGACCAATTTGGAGATCTAGCAAATCTTTGAAACGTTGACTTAAAGCCAAAATGTTGAGCTTATAAAACTAAAAAATAAGATCAGGTGTGGCATAGAGCAAACATAAAGCCAAATGGAGGGGAGGTCACAGGTATGCAAGGTCTAGAAAAGATAATGCAGGTCATCTAGAACTATGCTGAGGTCCATGTTAAAATACCCTAAAATCCAGCACTTGTGGTACTCAGTATACTGATGTATAGCTGTTGTAATCAAGGGGCTGAATGACAGGCAGCTACCTGAGAGAAACCCTGAAACCAAACCCTGAAACCACACAGTACAGGTTGAGTTTCTTCCAAGTGATTTAAAAGTCAGTAGTCACCTTTAAAATGGGGGCTTAGGCTAATTTGGGTATCACAGCACACATCCTGGCTTATTAAGCACCAGTACCGTGAACAGAGGCTCAAACATGGCCTCTGAGTACTTGCACTGATGTCAGCTTCTTCTCACCTCTGATACCGAGTCAAACACTTTAACAAGACGCCAGATAGCTTAATAAGAGGCTCTAAGCCACACTTATCTCTTCCGGTCTCTTCTTTGACTGGAAGAGGGTTTTAGCCAATTACCCAGACCCAAAGCCAGTACAACCGCTAGAGGAATAAAACCTACATCTAATGTGGTCACACTCAGAAACACACACACACACACACACGCACACAGAGGCTTGATAGAAGCTATACGTGGTTCAACTGGCGGCTCGCAGAGAAAAAAACTAGATGATGGTCCAAGAAAATTCACTTTGATAAGCCACTGGTCAGAGACAAGACTTTCACGCCTTAAACAACAAATCCAGAGTCCAGAGACTAGAAAACAACTGGATCTAAGTTAATGTTTTCTGGTGCTGTTTAAGGTTTGTCTAGATTAGCAAGGTTTGTAAATGAAAGTTCATATTTTTTATTTTTTTCAATTAAGAAATAGACAAAATGTTGATTTTTCTTTTATAACCATATAACACATTATTTAAATCCTACTGCAATATCACCATGTCTAGTTTCCACCAGTGGAGCTGACCTATTATACTGTTCCTGTGATGCTTGGTGGAGAAAAATACTGCTTTATTAGTACATGTACCTATTACCAAACACTACAGAGTTTTTAACTGTAATAATAGCAGACTGTATTATAGGTAGGTCAGCCAACTGATGGCCTTGCTGCTTTGCTGTAAAACAACACTAGCCCAGTGACCTACTGAAGCAACTTAAGAGACAAATGACCCAAACTGTGTGCAGACCAGTGCTCGAGGTCCTTTAACAGAGGACTGGTCTACTATCTGCTTTTATCCAGCATCACATAATCGTGTTGAGCATTTTAAATACATATGAGGACATACAAATCTGTTTTTTTAATGTATAAAAACAAAATCATAAGTTTTAATTTTTTTCCTCAATAAAAAATGGGGAATCTGTTACAGAGAATATTATAAAGGCTTATTTTAAAAAAAGCTTACATACACAAAGGGACAATATTAGAAGTACCTCTCAATATAATGCAGTCTAATACAACACTACCACTCACTATGGCCTTAAAATGACCATGGAGTTGAATCAACACCTGATATAACAAAAACACACATTTCACTAACACAGGATTTACTGCAGGGCTCAGTCGCATTAGATTGTACAGGTGTACCTAACAAACTGGTAACTGTGTAGCATCTCACGTAAAGTTCAGAATTTCCAGTTTTCAGTGCAGTTTCTTTCAGGAAACTCGTGTTTCACAAAAATGTGAGCAACACGAAACGTGTGAGCGCTGCAACATCGTAGCCGCTAAGATCAGTCACAAAACAATAACAAAAAAAGGAGCAAGGCTTATCTTGTAAAAAACAATTACACTGTGGTATTTGTGTGTTGCAGTAGAGAGGGTGACTTCATGGGAAATGATGGACCAGATGGACCAACGTGACGGTAACAGAGCCGTTACAAAACAGCAGAATATGGCAAGCAATTCAGTGACAAAAAAAGAAACATGCTGTGTGGGTTCAATTATTCAGTCCCCTTGAGATATTAGTAAGTGGCACAAATTAACTACTATACATTAACGCACCCTCCAATGTTTTTACTATAGATATTAAATGTAATTGAACTTACAGTGTGATGAGTACTCAGTAAACCAGTCACCATAGTATCTGCATTAAGTATCCCTCAGTGTTAATGCTACCCCTGAAGCCATGAATGACTGAAGAGAAAGGACAATATAGCCATGCAGCCCCTTTGTGTGCAGCCACTGTAGTGATTGGCCCAAGCAGCGCTACACTGTACTGCCTCCCTGGGGACTCCCAGTCTTTATTTTACCTTTTGAGATGCTGCTCCAGCTCCCAGAACAAAAGCTTCATTGCCATCTCGTCATGGCCTTGCGCTCGTACTCCCCGCACTCTCATGGAGCCGTCCGTCAGCAGGATCATATACACTCCAAAGTAACAGAGCAGTGCTTCCAAGCTCCTTTGTTTGGTGTTTTCTGACACCCCTCGTTCCTTCTTAAATGTAGTCAACAGATCTGGGTCGCGCCCTATAGATGCATTAGTGAGTTGCGGCTGCATAGGGAATCAAAGGCAGCATGCCAAGTTATGATGACTGTATGTGTGTGCTCCTCATTTTTCCTCTGTCTATGACACCCATTTGTGTTTGAATGGCTAGTGAGTGAATTAGTGAGTACAGACAGTAGCTGGGCGGGTAGTGACGTGTGATCATGTGATTCTGGGAGTTACATAAACCATCAACAGAGATTAGCATGTGGCCCAGTGACTTCACTGCTTCTGTACTACAAGCCCTCCGCCCTTTATAGCCTGAAACTCGGATATACAATAAAACATTGAGCCTCAACTCTTCATCATCACTAAATTTCTGCATAGTCTTCTACCATCCCAAATACTATGAATCTAAATCTTTTTACTAACCAACATACAATTATGTCTCTCTTTAGAATCATGCATACATGAGACCACGGGAATAGATGCACTGAACATGCAATATAAATGTGTAGTTTGGATGTGATGTATGAGGGGACTTGACTTGAGTACGGATTGTCCCAAAAGTCAGGGGTGACAGAGATTACCAATAAGACTACATATTTTCATTGTCACATGAAGGTTGTCAAAGTCACTGAGAGGTCAAAGTCCCTCTCAAAGCTGCAAAAGCAGCTCAGACACCTTAACTTGTTGGTTTAGTTGGCAGTTTCAAAATGGATCATGATTTGTTTTGTACCATGTAGTTTTCTATGCCGGCCCTCTGCGTGATAGATAACAAGAGACCCTGTGCTTTGGGGTCTTATCTTGTCATTTCTAATTGAAAGGCTGCCTTAAGATGGCTTAGTGCCTCCACAGACAGAAAACACAACATGCACTCACAGAGCCCACGCCGGCTTAGAGACGGCCGGCCAAGAAACAACAGGTAAAAGACGTGCACAATGTGGGGGATTTCACTTGTCCCAACTGACTCTGTGCTGGGGTGAATCAGCATCACATGACTTCTGGTTGGGTCATACACTCCTACAGCAGCCTGCTTTATAGCACTTCAGTTCAGCTAACCAACCAACCGAGAAACAGCTACAAGTTTTCAAACATTTTCTAAAGGCTCAATATTCCCTATGTGGCGTTCTGCTGGTCGAACATAGCTGCGCACTCAGAATACACTGTCAGTGGATGGACATAACCACCTCTTGGACTAAGGCGAATGTTGCATTGCCATGTGATGTGAAATACAGCCTTTCACAGGCAGCTGACATCACAAGCATTATATCATTTTTATCATAACTTTAGTTTGTTTGATGACAAATGTACAGTCTATCACTGCAAGCATTAGGCTACTGTACAGCAGGCTAATGCCACCAAAAGTGATTTGGGCAAGAGCCAACAGCAGTGCGATTACTGCCACACTACACACTTGCTCGTAACTGGATACACTGATTACGTGTACCTGTCCGCCCTAAATAGTGGTAAAGGTACACTATACCACAACACCACTTCAACAGACAGGTCTCTCCTTCACTCAGACCTCAACATTAACTGTTCTTACAGCCAAGTGCACAAACACAATAGTCTTTGCGTGAAAAAAACATGAAATATCGACAAATTTCCATCCAACTTTCCACCAAAACAACATTCAGTTGCAGCAGCGTGCTTGATTTTATATCTACAATGAGCAGCTTTGATAGTTGTGGAAGTTTAGGAGTTTCAACAAGCAAGTCATCATCTAAACACTGCCCATAGTTCACTCACTGGTTCAGTGCATGTCAGACCAGGCTCCAATGATTAATGATTTTCAGACTTAAATCCTGTGCTAAAGACTAGACTCAAAAAAAGTAAGCTGGCTTTGTGAAGCTACAAAAACAAAGAAGATCAACAATGTCAGTCGACATTAGAAATGTGCACACACACATTCACATAATACACAAAGAAATACTAATTGAACACGAGTTAATGTATGCAACCATGAGCAGGCCTGTTTATTGGTGCAGGTTATTTACTAAACAAAAGCATACTAATATATAAAAATATGAATGCACTTCATCTACCATTGCAAATATCAATAAATGATAAAATCACACATAAGAAAGGCAATCTAACCAAATAATATGCTGTTGAGTACATCAGCCAAAAGCATGACACAATGGTTCATTTCCACGGTAATGTACACTAGCACTGCTTTCCAAAGTTATTTACCTGCATGACCGAAATAAACATGCTTCATTACAGCAGCTGGTTCTCTGCAAAGACTCAACACTACTTCACTAATAGGACTAACTATCCAGTATTGTTTCCTTTTGATTAGGATGAGAGAAGTGCTATACATACACCCATTTTGTGTCTCGCTTAATTCCTGTTTTTTTTTTGGCAAAATGTGTCTTACCCACAGAAAGTGCAACTGCACTCACATCTGCTGTGTTTCGGGGGAAACGCAACCTCTAAAAGTTAATAAAAAGGGGCCTGGCATGACCCAGCGATGAAAAAAAGAGGCCTATTGAATTGTTGAATTGGCTTTTGGCTGAGCCGTAGTTTGATAGTGGAAAGCACACACAGACTTTACCAGTAAGCCCTGGCAGTGGTTTTCCATAGTCCCACCCTGACTATTGAGAATGACAGAGAGCTACTGAGTGAGTCAGTCAGTCAGAGGGGCAGGGAGGAATGATGAGTGGCCATTTTGGCCTCCATACGTAAGAGAGAGAGGTGCTATTGGAGCATTTGGGCTGACAGCAGCAAGTCCTTAGTCCTCGCTCTATACTATACTCACACACCCACACACTAGGGGAGAGGCAGAGGGAGAGAAGAAGGGAGAGAGAGTGAGCCAGAGACACGAGAGCTAGAAGGGCCTAGATCCACCGCCTCAGCATTATACTGTCTTAAAGAGTCGTGGACGGAGGGAGAGCAGAGAACAGAAGCAAAGACAAATACATGTCTTAAATAGATAAATAAATATGGTTTGACTGATGTAGATGTTTTTGTTTCTGTTTTGTACTGTTTAGACAGATAGCACATTTAATTTGATTCTCAAACCTGATATTCCGATTGACCTTTCCACTAAATTTAGCACATTATCGGGTCAGATTTGTGCATTTGGGAAATGTCAGTTTTTCTGCAATATAAATACAGAAATGTTGAAATGTACTGATATGTGCAATACCTGGTTGTGCATTTTTATGGTATACAACTTAAACAGTAAGCTGTAGGATACGTATGAATTGAACATCTGTTTTTTTCTATCATCATCTTTTAGAGTCTGATGGAGGAGGACAGATTACTCACACTGATGTCTGGTTCACAAAGCTTTACACAAACACACACACCCCTGCTACACAGCCTCCACCTTGTAGCTAACAGAAAGATATGCTGTAAGTGTGTTTGGGTTGGCTGGTGGGAGGCTGTTTTTTTTTCCTCCACAGAACCACAAGACCAAGTGAGTCATCTCTCTCTCCTGCCCCTAGTCTACATCTCTACAAAACTCCCACCAACACAGTCGGCAGGTCTCTCAGCCAAATCGGTGCAGGCAGTGGGCGGACGCACTGGTAATGTATACGGATGTTTTTGGCTGACAAGATTAACAGCAACAGCAGGAATCCTATGTTTCTATTTGTGAGCTGATGAGATATTTATTAACCAATGGTCTCCCTCGACTAGTCCAACTAAATACAACTTAACACACTGTATCATCTGATTTCATGAGGTCTATTTCAGATCAATCAATTTAAGAACATGCACCTATTCCAACCTTTGAAGTGTCACCACAAGCTCACGTTTCATGCAAGGCTAAACTCCAAGTGTCTCTACTGACACCGATGTCAAATTCAGCCACTTTCCATGTCACTATTTGCTGGTTTGTTAATAGAGAACAGCAGAGTTTCCACTACAGTTTAGCTGCAGTTGAAAAGAACTGATGTAAACAGAAGGATCAAGCTGGTAAAGATATTCAGATATATTTATTTGATATTATGTGGCTCTGTATTCTACCTCAACTAAAGACATTTTAGATTTTTTACCTTCTCTGATTGTTATACACATCTAAAAATACATGATATTTCAGAAATTCTACAACCAGTGACAAACCTAATCTCAATTTATTCCGTTTTGCTCCTGACAGGTAGTTTGGTTTGCTGCGTCTTACAGTGCCATCTCTATCCTGTTCTTTGCCTTTTCAATCAGCTGTTTGAACAGGTCAGGGAGAGTTCATCAAATCAATAACTCTGGAACAATTAGTGCTACAAGTCCTGTCCCCTTCTCATTTCTGTGTGGGTGTGAGCACATGCAAGGTTACAAGTGAAGAGGACAGGGCAGTGAGTGGATTAACGAATGATGACTACATCGTCAGGGCCTAGGCTTAGTCTCTGACGACAGCAGAGCTATCATAAGCACAGCTTAGCTACAAACAAACAAACTGTTGTTTCCTGCACAGCTTTCCACTCAGACAGTCTCACCATCAGCATGCTACTTTCACTGAGATGATTCTTCTGCTCTTATATTCAGGATACTTAAACTTCCTGGCTATTTTCTGCCATATTCCAACTACACAAAGGCCAGGATAAGGTCATATGCCAACAATGAGAACCCGTAATGAGGCAATTTCATTGTGACTCTTAGTTCAGGCTCAATTACAGTTCACCACTCCCGACATTGTTTAGGAATCTGGTATTGGGCCTGGTTGGGTACCGATGATCAGCAGAGAATATCTGGTAATGAATGCAGTTCACATACACAGCCTTCACGCTTACAATCTGCTGTTTCTGAGTTTAATATTGAGTATGATATTTCTGAGTTTACATGTGGACAGTTTGGTCACTGCTTTCTGAGCTGACCCAAAATGGCAAATGAACAAGGAGACTTGGGTTTTGAAATGGTGACCACAAATGAAAAAAGCTGTTGTACGAATTTACCAAAACAGTTAAATAGAGGAAAGGCTTCCTGAACTGCCTACAACTTGTCTATCAACACATATTATAAGTGTATGCAGAAAGAGTGAAGAGAGAGACAGCAATCCACGCCGCCATCTTCTGGTGACAAATCAGAATTCAATTCAAGAGTCCCCTGTATCTCCTTTTAAGTAAATTTTGTGTATGGTGCTTTAACTTGCCTTAGGTAAAAGGAGCGGCTGATTGGAGATGTATGTTCTCTGCTGTCACAGTGGACTTGATACCAACTGGATGTTAACAATATTAAATGGGGACCTCCTTAAATAGGATTCAACCTCATGCACTTCCTTTACTTTCTATGTCTGAATTAGCAATTAATCATCAGGCTACATTCTTCACAGTCTGATGTTAATGAACTTAACATTGTAGAAACACTAAGTAAATTGAGGCCAGCTGGTTCAGCATGTTCAGTTGAGAATCTTATAACCTGGATTCTACCGCACTTGTTGAATCAAAACATGGATCACAGTGAGCCAAAACAAAAATAATTTTTAAAGTCTTACCTGTTACAGCAAAAAAGGGTAGGCCACAGGGAAATATGAAAGAAAGAAAAAAGAAAAACAGATTAATGACAATATACCAGGGGGTCAGGAAGTATAGACAAGCTTGTTTCTACTTTGAGCATCACTGTAAAAACCCTAGCTTGCCAGACACCGGTTTAATGTTTATGTTGATCATTTAGGATGGAAATAAAAATGGAAAATTTGGTTTTAATGACCCAAAAATCAAATTTACACTCCCAGTTCACCAAAATCTCACAGATGACCTTTAGGATTCATTCAAATTCCTCCTGAGCATAACACACTGTTACTTATAGTATTTAGCCGTTAAAGACTCTTTCCATTTTAGATGCTTTTTGACATTGAAGTACCCACTTTGTCAGCCGCGCTAATACAGAAACATCCTATTTGCACTTTACGGTTTGTATCATTTGCAGAAAATTAGCTTTGACAGTTGAAACGGAGCTAGGCAGGTTTCCACCTTAGGATTCGTACTCCTGTTACACTGAAAATGACCCTTATATATTTAAATTATGAAATACACATAGCAACAATAACAATACAACACTGCAAGGCAACATGTTCCATCACTACACTATATTTATATTCAAAATTCAGAAGACAAACACTCACATGGTTTCATCTTTTCAAACCTATATATTCACACAGTGCTGTATTGTCAGGATACACATGCACATCCCACTGGCTGTTAGAAGATGCACTGAGACTTCAGACATAGATCTAGGTTGGTATACACTGCCATCTGGTGGAAAATACAAGAGCCAACACATGCCTTACCACTAATTAAACTTCCACAAAAGACCTGAATAGACCTCCTGTTGTAGGGTTGGATTCCTGTTAAGTGCTCAATTTGTGCCACAGTGCCACCAATTAACCCCCAAGTCCATACCCCATGTCTTTGTTGTGTCTTGCTGATCAGAGAAATGTCTGACATGTCACAAAGATTCAGACTCAACAAGCCTGCTGAGTCTCTCGTTGCTTTTCTTTGAACACAAAGCCTCAGTATGTCTGCAAGCTGTCATCTCTGTCTGGCAGCAGACAAAAGGAGTTTGATTCGTTTTGCTCTGTGTCTCAATGAAGTTACTTTGAAAGTTCGCCATGATGTGGTAAGCTTTGCTAGTGTCATTCACTGTCATAGCACAAAGGTCAGTACATAATAAACTCAAAGTCACCCAGTCCTCACTATCTAAGTTCTAAAGCAACCCTCATACATACTCCATAGCTGGTTTCAACTCATCCCATTAGGCAGCCATTAAAACAAAAACCCTCAGGCCAGGACAAATATATTCAAAAAAAATCATTCAGACCAACTGCCATTAACATGGTAAACAAGTTATAAAGGAATTAGTACTGTAACACTTCTGCACATATTTGCACTTTACAGCCAAGCCGTTCTTAACTCCATGTGTAAATCCATATTATGATGGACAATAAGGTTTTTCTGATTCTTAAAGTCCAGTGTAGAAAAGGATTTAACCTGCAACTGCTGTTAACAGTACTCTGCTCATTAAATGTGTCCAATTAGAGTACAGATGCTCAATGAAATCACTTCCCTTCGTGCGCCCTGTTGGAGTGGGTGGGTACAGTGTGTATGCAATGCAAAGAACACTAACTCTATTGCAAGTATAAATTCCTATTAAGCGAGTGAGTGTGTATAATTGAGAGCAGCATAATGTGAGTTCAGGTATTCAGTGTCACTGTGAGAAAAGAACATTGCATTCTTTTCGTGGCAAGACTGATCTACCTCTTTTCATCAGCAGCACATAAACAACTGCATTACCTGTCATCACACCTGAAACGCTATAAAAAAAAATTTAAAAAACAGGTAATAAAGATGTGCACATGCTATGACATTTCATATCAAATTGGATGCAGTGCAGCACCACACTTGCTCAAATGATCAGGACCTTTGGGATAAGCCACCCTCTGGCCAAATTTTCCCCCCTTTCTATAACCCTCCCTTCCAGTTTGCGTTGAGATTTTGTTCTGTGAAACACTGTTGTTTTTTTTAACTCGCATTAATTTGCTTCCTGTGAATGGACTGCAGTACTGCTTGTGAGTTTCTTTCATCCTAAAATCTTTACCCCAGTGGTTTCACAACAATTCACCTCGCCATTTATGCGACTTTGCCGACTCTTACGGCTGCTTTGTGACCTCAATAACTCTCACATGACTGATTCTCAAGTCTCAGACGTTGAAGCACATGAAAGCACCAGTACATGAATACATAAACCTATTCAAAGCGATTCACTTTCAGTTGTACCACCACACATGAAAATGTAATTTTCAGAAAATAGAGAAAAGTTGATTTTCATGGCTTAGTAAAAAGATAAAAAAAACAACAGCTACATTAAAGATGTGCCAAACACATAAAAAAAAACAAAAAAAAAAAACACATAATTGGGAAAATGGCCAATATGATTCAAAGTTAATTGGACAAGAAACCCAGCAAGAAGAATCATTCAAAGTCCAAGCAGGTAAAAAGGAAATATTCTTCCTTATTGTATTGGGGGGAAATTGAATAAACTTATGATAATTAGTTCAGCTGACTAACCCTGTACGCATTGTACTGACAATGGACCACTCCTGTTTGGACAGAAAGAGGTCATTCTGCATGTGTGAACACAGATTTGGATTTTGTTTCTAGTGTATTACTTTGTGGCTCTGCTGCTCCCTTTCCCCTCCCGGCACCAAGGCTAGCCTGAAACGGAGCATTCACAGCAGTGATACTTCAGAACTCTCCCACGGTCAATGTTCAGACATATAGGCCTTGACAAATATGGTGCTTTTAAGCCTAAAAACAGCATGGACATGATGAGCCTGAAGTGTGTAGGCAGTTGACAGGTTGCCAACCAGCAGGGGGTAGTACAGCACTATTTACAGAGCTGAAAATGGTTTGCAGGCAGACTATAGTTGGCATTAATGCTACAGTGACTGTGACAATAGAGACCAAAGGAAATGTATCAGGTATGTTATGCTAAGAGCAGATTAATTCAAAACACTATTAAATTCAAAAGATAACCATCCATTGCAGGTAACAGTACCATTCTTTTTTCCCCCCAAGTCTAGTGGGTGGGCTACATGAATAAATTCAATATAATGGGAAATAAAGAGTAAGGTACACGGACATTAAAGTACCGGACACACACATGTTGAAGAGCCAATTGTCTCTGTGCTTTATTCATGCTAATAAGACAAGCAGCTGGCTAGACTATTGGAGGGAGAAAGATAAAAAAAATAAATAAATAAATTAAAAAAAACTTCACCCCCTCCCTCCAGCAGCCCTCCTCATTCAGCCGCAGAGCATAGAGAAGGGGATTAGCTAACACAAAGCAAGAATGACTATCAAACCCTATGGGAAAAGACACTCGCTGGGTAGAGCTCTCACGTCATCACAGCCGAGCAGAAAGGCTCAAACTATCAGACTCCATCAACCTGAGCAAACCAGATCAATGAACAGTTACCCCTGTGACACAGCATGGTGATCACCTATGCACACATACTGTCTTGTTCTAATATTTGAACGGGAAATCTCAATTGTAAGGAGTGTTTTTGAACAGAGCCAGGCTAGCCGTTTCTCCATGCTTATACAGCCTTTATGCTAAGCTAGGCTAACCCTGTCCCAAGTCTAGCTTTGTATAGGCATGACATTGATCCAAAAAGGTTTTGAAAACACTTGCTGCTGCAAGTTGAAATTTAGTATTACAACATTTGTCTGCTGCTTTCTGTCCTTCTGAACTTCTTTGCAGTTACCAGACCAAGGTTCAGTTTGTGCCTTGACAATATGAAGTGTGTGTTGATTTTAGAAAAAAGAAAATCAGTCCTACCAGCCTATCAAATGTGAATATTTGCTGAGAAAAAAAAGCAGGAGTGCTTATGCCGATAGCAAAGTCATCCACTGCATTCTCTCTATTTGTGTGTGTGTGTGTGTGTGTGTGTGTGTGTGTGTGTGTGTGTGTGTGTGTGTGTGAGATTCCTGGAGCTGACTGGACAGTGTTCGGGCCACAGGAATGCCAGCCATGATTCAGCACATTGCCTGCATGTTTAGGGGGATGACAGCGGCAGCCCACTAAAGCCTTAGAATAAAAATGGGTGGCTGAAATAAAACCTCCATCAGCCACTTCATAGTGTCATACAAATATAATGCCACACATGTTGTAGATAACAGGTCTAAACTACCACAAAATAATCAATCCTCCTTTATCATTTGGTTCAATAAGCTGGCATCTCCAACAAATGATGATGATGAGGACCGTTTCTTAAGCAATACTAAGTACATTTAACGCAGAATGGTACAACAATACAGTAGCTAGTAAGTGTCTCCCACTTACACCTACTTTGACTATTCAAGCCCCATGTTAACATGCAAGCACTTGTTTCTCAAGGGTCTTACCAGAGGTAAGAAAACAAATGTCCACTCCATCTTTTTTTTTAAAGAAAATAGTACAATTTTCTCTCTGGAGGTCTCAGTTCTCATGAGCACAATTTATTTTGTTGCCATAGAAATTAAGCTGGCGGGCATCAGGAAACTACTGTATATACAAGACACCTAGAGGGTATTTCACTCAGTGTCCATCCACTGTGATTAAAAGATTATAGATCCCAAAATCAATACTGGCTTATTGCTATTAGCATGAGGCCAAAACCTGACAATGTTGCTGTAAAATGTTAGCATTGAGCACTGGACCGAACAGGGACACTAGGGGTTTCAATGTTGTATGTTCTGCTGAACTAATAAGGAAGTGAATCAGCATGACAGTCTATCACAAAAACATATATTTTGGTTAATACTTTTTCTTTGTGGTGCTACAAACTGTTTTATTCACACAAGAAACAAAGAGAGGCAAACACTGAACCTCTCGTGAACCCAACAGGACGACCCATTTTGAGTGTAATTATATTGTGATAACCAAAGACACTGCACTACCCCATCAGTGGACAATAAATAAAACAAACAAATAAATAATATTTGAGGCAGAAATCTAACTGCTTCTGTCTATATTGTACAGGTACAAAAAAAACAAAATGACAGCAGGAGCGGGAAAAGGTTAGACTATCATGGCGCTGTGAGTGTGTGTTAGTGTGTGTGTGTTCAAGGGTGATTTTTCAATTTTCTCATAGATGAAAGGCAGGCTAAAAACACAATCCATTATCATCCATTACAAGCCATTAGTTTTCCCAACGCACTCTTAAGTGAAACAATCCTGTTTATTGATGGAAAAATAAACCATCTGAGAGAAGGGGGCAGAGAGACAAATGAAAGCAATGACGCATCTGCACAAAGCATACAAATAAGCAACAGACAAAGACATGGGGTGATTTATAGACATGTGCACGGTTTGTATTAACCTCCTATTTCATCAACACACTGTACACAGTTCACAATCTCCTTGTTTAGCTTCCTTCTGCCATTCATGCTTTCACCGCTTGGCTTAGAAAGACATAGTAAACATTTAGTAGCATGTAGTGAGACCTCCCTCCCTCTCTCCCTCCCTCCCTCATACACAGCATGTTGCTGCTCTGCTGTGTTCTGGTGTTCTCTGGCTTGGTCTATGTGGTAGGAATGAGGGAGGCGTCAGCAGCATAACAAATGACAAATGTTGTTTACTTTTAGTGAGACACTTCAGTGATGTGCAACTGTGGGCAAACCAGAGGAAACCAGAGCTCTATATGAAAAGGCAACAGCCCAACACTGCCACAGTATTGGTGCATTTGCTACGAAAAATAAATAAATACGAAAAAGTGTGAGTGTTTGTCATGACATCAACAAACGATTCTCACTGCTTAAAAAAGCACAACACCTGTCCAGTCTTGGGACCTGAGTGCATATTTGGTCATTTCCAGCTCAGTTTCACAAAATGATCTGGGAAATATGGCTAAAAAACAACATCTCAATATTTGTAAGGCTTGATTAAATGGCTTTACAAAAACTCTAATCAGAGGATTCATTTGGATTAAGCAGCCTTTTTTGGACTGACCAGTAAAAACATTATATTAAACATTAAGAACTTTCAGTACTTAAGTAAAATAGCTGTACAACACAGCAATGTGCTTTTATTATGAGCAACACTTAAAATCATTAAGGGGTGTTGTTAATTAGTAATAATTAAATTAGTACAAGGAGCGCCTCATTGACACAAAATTCTTTTTGTTGAAAATGACAAAATAAATCAGATTCACATGAGAAGATGGACCAAATGAAGCTATGAACAACTGTATCAGCTCACATCAAAAAGATATATAAAATATTACTTTTCAGCAAAGGCGTGTAAAACTTTTACATTCATTTCAAAGCATTTTCTAAATGTGATAACTGGTCAACATTAGAATCCATTGTTACTGACTTAAAACTCAATTTGACTCCAGCCACCATGCTCTATGTAAGACAATCCTACAAACTTTTTACATCCATCTTTCAATCCTACAGGGGGTGAGTGTTTGACACTAAAAATACACAGTACTAAGCTAAGGTGGGTTAGGGTTCAGCCACTAATCTCATACAGCTGTATTAGCCATTAAAGAAAATGTGGCCTGAAAAGACAAACAAACAAGACAAGATGTGGCCAATGTTCAGAATATCTCTTTTATCTAAGACACACTGTGGAACGACAGACTGGAACATCTGGACATCAGGTTTGTCATACTCTGTGGTATAACCTTCCCCAAGCTAAGGCTCATACAAAACCATCTACAGAGCAGACATTGAAGAAAGAAACAGTGGAGCAACACAATGGCAGGATTTATCAGAGCAGAGCAGAACAGTGCTGCACAGCTCTGCTCAGTCTGGTTCCATCTGGTCCAGTCTGCCGTGTCCTCAGTGGTCTCTGCGAGCTTCAGTAGACCTGACTATGTTGGGTTGGGTCAGGTTGGTTCACTTCCTCTGTGTGTTGTGAATTTTGGGGATCTCGTTGATCTCTACACAATGAGCAACGGGCCCAGCACACACTGGCTCTGCGCACTGCCAGGGGGAAGATTACATTCAAAACAGACAGCAGCAGAGATAGCCATCATGCTGCCATGCCAGCCCACATTCCCCTGAGCCTTCACACATTCAAACACACACTCACTTAGGCTGTGCTCAGACCAACAATGGCACTGCATTAAAAAAAAAAGCATCCTCATTCATTTCAATGAGCCCATTGCAGGGGCTTCGGCAAAAAGATGCAGGCTAGTGCGGCAAAGAAGGTGTACCTGGCTCAACTTTTGCCACAATGCATCGTCACTGGCACCGCGTTGGCCAGTCAAATACATGCAGGTGTACATTCATGGCAGCTGAAGGAACCCTTGTGTTTTTTTTTAAACACAGGGCTGTTTTATACATCTACTATTGAATACAAAACACTGGTGTTGAATGCTGTTGATGTCTGAGACAAGCGGGGAAAAAAAAAAAGAAATCCACATCTGTCTGGCACATACATATATGTAATTTGCCTGAAAGGAAGTAAAAACAAACATATATTTGGATCAAAGCCATCAGCTAATATTTAGTGGTGATATTCTCCATCTTTGCATGTGGATACTTAAGGTGGAATAATCTGAAACTGCACCTCTTCATTAAAAGCCGGAACAACTGTCTGTCAATTTTTCACTTTATATTCCAAGGAAGCCTTGGAAAGCAAGATGACCAAAAAAAGATAGTCATAATCTTGTTATAACTGTCATAGTAACTATATTAGGACAAGAAACATTAAAGCAACTATCAGAAAACAAAACCGTATTAAGATCATGTCACATGCTGCCAGAAAGCACTCAAACTGAGAAACAAATATTACTTAAACTTGGACCAAAATCTCAAATCTTCTATGGTTGCTTATTAAAAATCCCCTAAATTTACTTACAAATAATTTGTAAGAAAACTTAAGGTCACTTAAAAACTTGGAAACAAGGAATAAACTGAAAGAGTCATACTCTCAAAAACAAAAAGATCCAATCTGTTAATTATAACTAAAAAAGAAACTGTAAACAAAGTAATACCATGCAGTAAGGTTAACGCCCAGGTCCTACTGAACAAAGCTAGCCAATTTTGCAAACCGGCTCTACATTACCTCTCGTCAAAACACTGTCTTCAGTCGGAAGGTGTGAAACAAGAACTAAACTACAGGACGTCAGCACACGCACACACACGCACAGAAATACGCAAACACTTCACAAAACCACATCCTCATATGCAAAGAAATACATACATACAGACCACCCACCCATCTTGAACATATCCCATTAATGACTTGTCTCTCTCTCTCTCTCTCTCTCTCTCTCTCAGAGAGAAATACACATGCACTGACACAAGAGACTGGTGTTTTACAGCAGCGCCTTAGGTGGCGATTTATGAGGGCAGGGTCATCCCACACATTAAAACCAGAAAATATGTTGACAGGAGCCACACAGCACATCATAGGAACTGTACAACCACTGACGGGTGCACACAGAACACGCTTGTAAATACATTCCTACCAGATAGAGAACAAATCAGCATTTATGAGAGGGACCGACTCCTCTGCAATTAGTACACAAAGGAAAAAGGTCCCGGGGTCATAGAAATGCTTCCATTAAAGTGGCTTTAAAAGGTGCAATCACTTACACTTAACTGCCCCTTCGCACAAAATGGCTATCACTTTCAGCAGGAAAATGAGAGTAATCAATACCAGTCACTCCTATTCTATAATAATTCAATAATATCAACTTTTAGTACAATCAGATTGTGATGATATGAACATAGTGTTTTACAGAATTCTGTTGACCAAATTAATGCAAATTGAAAATGCACACCCAACGCCTTAATTAGATTTCATTAAGTTAAAAGGTTGGTGACAGAGATGCCAAGCTTTCTAAACAGACAGAGACAGCCTGGTCTTGTGTTTTTGCTGGGAATACTTCAATGCCCCAGGTTCCCTGAACTACCAACTGTGCAGTACGCACTTGGTTTAGTTTTTGTCCCAAGGACTAAATAAACCACCAAATATCACTTTCTTTCTCTTTCACAAACTCTAACAGAATGTGAAAAAGCTATTAATACATCAGGACTTTTTAATCTGTAATTACCTTCTAAATGAATGCTCAACTTAAATAAATGCTGTTAACAATAATGAACAACATACTGTCATGCATCAGAAACTGATTCTGGCAGCACAAAACCAAAACCAAAAGCTGGACTATATATGCTAAAACACACGCAACTCAGGCTCTCTCAGCATTGCAACTTGTTATGTGGGTAATGATGTAAGAGTAACACTGATCAGTGAAGCACCACAGTTACAGCAAAGTAGCTTGACTTCAATGATGGTTAGACAAGCTAATCAGCTGTTGAAAAGCTCTTTGGATGCTCAGTATGATCTTATGCAATCTGAGCACAGGGTTTTCTGAAAAATAACAAATTCTATCAGGTACAGTTTTTCATTTTCATCCAACTCACATCATTTATCATAAGGCAATTGAGTGAAGTGACTTGACAGTGCTTTACATAAATGGTCACATAACCCTGTAGAACAGTTAGCTTTTAAAAAAATGCATGCTCCAATTACCCACAGTGTGGTTTGTCTGCACTTGTTCAAATTTAGTCTTAGAATAGAAATTATGTATAACAAATTGGATTAAGCTTCAGCAGATGATCAGATATAAAATGACTTGAATCTGGGTGAAAAGGCTTGACTGGCCTAGTTTGTGGTCTTTGTAAGTATGCATGATCGAGTGTGTGTGTGCATCAGCTGATGAGGCTGTGCTGTCATCTCTGCGTTTGCACTGGGTTCGTTGGCTAAGAATGAGAGAGAAATAGCCAGTTCAAGTTGCAGCCACCCATTAATAGGGAAACACAGACTTCAGCGGGCACTGTCAACTACTTGCACTCATGCGACAGCAGGTAAAATAGAGAGAAATGTACTGTGAGCCTAATTCACCAAGACAATTTTCTCATTTGTAGGGCTTTGGTTTCACACAAATGCTACTTATCATCAAAGACAATAATCCACCTGATCCCCATAGATTTCACATTCCTCAGAGTTAAACGTCATGTGATAACAGTAGCCATCCTTCAGTATCCATCTAACTGGCCCATAAAGACAGACTAAAATAAAACCAACATCATTACATCCATGTTACCCTTTACATTCTCACTAATGAAAACCAGTCCACTAATTACAACTCATCTTTCTTTTTCCTCCCTACCTGTTCATTATTATAACTCAGGTATGCAAAACATCCTAAACGCTGAGGTAATAATAAAGTTTTCAGAAGTCAGGAAAAAGGGCATAAGATTGTAATGATGTATTGACTGAAATGTGAGCAATTTCCTACTGCTGCTGCAAGGTGATTAAAATTCCCCTGTAACCTCAAAATCAGTTCTTAAACTCATTCCATGGGACTTTCAGCTGGTTCATCACATAAATCACTAGAAAACTGTAGTGACTGAAGAGGAAGAGGAAGAGGAAGAGAGGAAGAGAGAGAGAGAGAGAGAGAGAGAGAGAGAGAGAGAGAGAG
>VMKM01003018.1:0-49284 GCA_008360985.2 Macquaria ambigua
AAAATGCAGCAAAACACACGTCCTGTAGATGTTTACAAGCTGACATAAAATAAAAATATAAAAACAGACCTGCAAGAAAAAATAATTTCCTCAAATACGAGAGAGAAAGCAAGAGAGAGAGAGAGAGAGAGAGAAAGCAAGAGAGAGAGAGAGAAAGCGAGAGAGAGAGAGAGAGAAAGCGAGAGAGAGAGAGAGAGAGAGAGAGAGAGAAGCAAGAGAAAGCGAGAGAGGAGAGAGAAAGCAAGCAGAGAGAGGAGAAAGGGGGGAGAGAGAGAGAGAGAGAGAGAGAGAGAGAGAGAGGAGAGAGACAGCAAGAGAGAGAGAGAGAGAGAGAGAAAGCAAGAGAGAGAGAGAGAGAGAGAGAGAGATGTGAAAATACCTCACGCACCTGCACTGCCAACACACACTGTGGCATTAAAGAAACACCTCCTGTTGAGAGCCAGAGATCTGAAGCCATTTTGGAGCCGAAGCTAAGTTCTGCAGTGAGTTTAATAGGGCCAACCATGTGACACACACACACACACAATTGCAGACACACATACACATATAAGCTTGTGTATGTACAGAGACACACAGATATGACCATATGGCTGCTTTTAAGTTGTCTTGCATTCACACACACACACACACACACACAGCAAACCTTCAGTGAGCGCGCCCAGAGCAGAGGAGGTCTTAAAATGGAAATATCTATATGACACTATTGGCCCACAGTGAACACACACACACACACACACACACACACACATGGAAGTATATTGACGACAAAAGATTTGACAGAGAGCAAAACTAATGAAAATGATTTGAACCATTATACGAAAAACATTTATGAATGAGGCTCATTGTGACTTCTGAGCTGAGAAATAATAATACAATAATTATGGGCTGCGTCTTCATTCAGAATGACAGTATTTTTCAGATGCAATAATTGAAACTGTAGGATAAACGATGAGGCATATAGGCATAAAATATATAAATCACATGTTGTCCTAAACAGTCACATGGTCGCCAATCATCCCTTACAAAAGGAGCGATATATTCAAAAGCTGACTTTTTTTCCTTTTGCAGATTTTAACTTTGAAAAAGACACAACCCTGACTTCCATACACACACACACACACACACACACACACACACACACAGAGCACTGTATCCAGGAGAGCTTTAACAACTGGTCATAAATATTTCCCTTTTTGCAAATCAAAGGTCTCGTGTACTCTTAGTTTGCCAGTGTGTGTGTGTGTGTGTGTGTGTGTGTGTGTGTGTGTGTGTAAGAAAGAGAGAGAGAGGGAGGGAGAGTTCAATATTGACACAGCAGCAGAGGAGCCTCCTTGCATTAATATTAGATGATATTATCACTGATATGGAGGAATGTTCTCTTAGTTACCTCCGTCTACAGCTCAGCAGCACACACACACACACACACACACACACAGGAAGTCGTTCCTCTCTGTGTGTTTATAGCCGTTTCTATCCTTGAACCGTTCCCTAAACAGCCTCCTGCCCAATTTGTCCTCACGGTCCAAAGGTGGACGGTCCAAAGAGCCGCTGATAGGCCGCGACACACCTTAGTTCACAAAATGTTCACGACTCATTAACCACATCCAAAACCGACACACACTGCAAAACAATGTGACACTGATAAAGCAACACTCCCCTCAGCTGATCTGAGCAACAGGCCTGAAGACTGAAAATGTTTTCTAAAAAAATCACTTAACAATTTGACTGTTTAATCCGATTTTGTCGATGTCGTAAAATGTTTGAAGATATCTTATTGTGACCACAGCAGGGTCTATAAACACAGTCACATCACATCACAACTCCTCTAGAAACCATTGACTTTACATAGTCGAATCTGATTGGTAAAGTCTTGCCTATCGTCGACAGATCGCAGAATGTTTGTTTTTCTTTTTGCTTCCGCTTTTAATAATCGCCACGGTGTCTGAACATGTGAGACCTGCTGGTTTTGAACTGCCCGTGGGAAGAATAATTTATCGGTTATAGGGTTAGGGTCCGGACCGTGGCTATATATCATGATTTATTGGGAGAAAACAAGCAATTCTATGTATCCAGTCACTTGTGTTTCATAAGGCTTCACTGGTTAGCTAAATAGCTAGCAGAGTAACAACAATAAAAAGAACACAATAAATAGTTAAATAATGGAAATATGCTTCTTCACTTTCTTGCAGAGTCTTGAGTTCACGATACAGCAGCATCTCACAAACTTAAATCAAACATTTGATTTAGATCAGAGATCAGAACCACAAGGACATATATATATATATATATATATATATATATATACATATACATACATATATATATATATATAGACATATACATATGTCCTTGTGGTTCTGATCTCTCACACTGATCTATGCGAGCTCCAGCTCTTCAGTGTGCAACACAGTGCTCTCGTTGTTGTGGCTAAAAACTGCAGCAGTAGATGATTGATAAAATTATAATTAGCCGGAGAGAATGTGTTTAATGCAGCTTTTTAAGTAAGGAAGCAAAATAACTACAAGTTAGTTACACATCAGAAAAACATCTTCCATTTCATTCACATGCTCAACTTCTTCCACATGGATTACCATTAATATCAGAGTTACAATAGTGAACAAAAAAAAAGACAAACTAGGCTGAGCCACTGGTTGGCCAAAAGTGAGTGGACACACTTGTTTAGTTCCAGTTAAACTTGACCTCAACCTCATCCAACACCTTGAGGATGAACTGGAACATCGAGTGCGAGCCAGACGCTACCGCCGAACATCAGCGGCCGAACTCGCTAATGAAAGAGGTGTTCAACAACCACATATGGATGAGATTGCTTGGGTGTCCACATATTTTTGGCTATGTAGTCTATATTTGCTAATTCACGCAAAATGGAACGATACTACAGGGCGATGTCATGTCTGCAACTCGTTTGTGTTAAAAGACACTAAATACCACAGCGCCCATGGGCCCCCCGTCAGCCGTTGCTATAGCGACGACAACAGCCACGGGTGTGAATCAGAGATCAATTCAAGCAGATTGTTTTCGCAAGCAGTAATAAAAACACTAGAACTGATCCAAACATGATCCAAAAATCTGAAAAGAGGCTCTAGTCAATTGTCAGAAAATGGACGCAAACTATTTTGTTAATCGATTAATCAGTCAATGTGATGATTTGCTGCTTTACTCTGTTTTGTATCACAGTACATTATATATATATATATATATATATATCTTTGGGTTTTGGACTGTTGTCAATTTGAAGATCTCCCCTTATAAATTGTGATTGGTAAGAGTTGATCAATTAATTGAGAATATAATTGTCAGACTAGTAGTGATGAAAATAGCTGTTAGCTGCAGCCCTTATATATTCAAATTGCTGTATTTATCCAACAAGTTACTACAATCCTCAACCTCTTTTAAGTTCAGCCAGTAGCTGCACAGTAACAGAATTTGAAGCTCTGTGATTGGATGCTTCTCACCGCAATGCTCCCTGGGAGTCGTACTTTTCTCCTCCGGTTCTTATGAACACAGTCTGTTTTTTCCAGCGTAGTTTCTAACCGATGATTCAGCTGAGAGAGCTGCACGTCCATCCAGTTTTTGGGGAAACTCAAGCGGCCAGTCACCTCTCACTGACTTCTGCCACCAGCCAAATATAACCCCACCCACTTCACTACCCTGTTGATGCCCCCACCCCACCTCACTTTTACTACCATTGCTCTCTTAGATGATATTTCAAAGGAATTTGTCCTTCTGGTTTTGACCCTTACATTCATTACTCTGGGTCTCAGCTCCTCAGTGTGCCACACAGTGCTTTCATTGTTTCATTGTCAAAACAGCAACACTGGCAGCCGAAATCTCCAAACTGCATGAGAACATTTACCAGAGAGAAATGTGTTTATGCAGCTTTTTGAGTAAAGCATGCAAAATGACTATAAACAGGAGTTGCATCATAAAAAATAAAAATAAATCTTACATTTCTTTCACACACTCCAAACCCTAAACACCTTCTGAACCCGGGGTTGGAAAAGCAATTACTTTGCTCCACATGGATCACAATTTATCTCCCAGTTAGAATATTGAACGCACAGAAATTACACTTTTTTTAATGTTTTTGTCTGCTCAAACCTTTTATAATACAGAAATCTGGACATTTACACGATCCGACCACAGAGCAGATCATGTAAATGATCGTGTCAGAAGTAGTAATATTAGTAAGAAGAAGAAAAGTATGTATATCATAAAATAAAATCAACATTGACACATTTGAAAAAACATCAAGAGAGAGAAAATATGGAGGAAAAAAAACCCAACCTGCCTACGCCTCAATTAAGTCTGAGACAACAATGTCTACAGCTACCACCGCAACACACTCAGCATGTGTGTGTGTGTCTGTGTCTACAGACACATTTGAGAGTGGGTGTTAGAAAATCTACCGGAATAAAAAGTTGCTGAATATAAGTGCCTCTTGGCAGAAATGAAATGAAAAAAATTCAAGAGATCCTTCAGCGAGCAGCGGACTCACGACGACTGACTCCTTTATTCCTGCCTCTGAAAAAGTAGGGCCTGTAGTGACACTGTGTGACATAATCTGGATAAAATTTTAAAATAGTGAAGGCAGAATAAAAATCAGAGTAGATATAGAAGAACAAAACACTTAGGACAACAATATGAAGAAGAAGAAAAATATTGTGAGAGCAAAAAGGAGGAGGGAGATGAAGGGAGAGAAGTGAGGAGGTGAAGAGAAAGGGGGGGGGACTAGACGAAGAGAGGAGAGTATATGATGAGATGACTGAAGAAAAGAGAAGAGAAATACCGATGGAAAAAAATGTCTAAGAAGAGAAAAAGTTAACAGAAAAAGATGTGAACATGTGAGGTTTAAGGAGAGAAAAAGAAGAACAAGGGAGAGGAGAAGTGATAAAGAAAAAGTGAATTAAAAGAAAAAGAGAAGAAGGAAAGAGGGATGACGAAGAGGAGAGATGCAAAGGATGCAGCAGCGAGAGGAGGAGATAAAAATACACATGACGACGGCGGCAGAGCTGCGTTTGTTGCTTGACCTTCAGTTTATTGGTGTGTGTGTGTGTGTGTGTGTGTGTGTGTGCGTGCAGCCTGGTGGACTTGACACCTAACTGAGGGTGACACGGTCACACACGGGGGAGAGCTGAGAGCCCCCAGCCCGGCCCTCACACAGCACAGCTGGCCCTGTCACCTCCACTTATCCTGCCCGACTCAAAGTCTGCATGTACAGTAACTGTGTGTGTGTGTGTGTGCGTGTCCAGTACAGTGCTGGGTAAAAGCCAGATGCAGAGGCTTGTGAGCATTAAAGTGCATTAAATAATTGCACTACGTAACCATAAATTATCTGCAAGCATTGCCAGGCTTGTTGTTTAATACTGACGGCTAATGATCGTTCTACATCAGAGCTCGTGGTGGAGTTAAAACAAAAAAGAAAGCCAGAAAATTTTCTTCCGCCTGATTTTATGGTGTTATAATTCTGCATGCAGCATCTGCAAAAAACACGGTGGTCACTACTGAGCCAACAGAGAAACATTAGTACAGCGTGCAGGGAAACAGCAGCTTTGAACAAAGGTTACAGTTCTCATTTTATGCACAAATTAACCACTGAAAATGAGGCAGGGGGCCATTGTGTGTATGTGTCTATAGTCTCTCCGTTACCTCAAGGTGAAGACTCTTGAGAACACAAAAGACGGTGGTGGTGGTGGTGGTGATGGAAATTCAGGCTTCTCTTCAGCCAAATGTTCTCCACAACTTCACCAAACTCTGTTCATTTATCAGCTGCTTTTCACGGCGCTGTTTGTGCTTGCAGACAATCAAATATGGCAAGACATGTGTGAACAAAACAATTAAGGGAATACAAAAATGTGCACCCCAAACTCAGGACAAGAAACATATGTGACTGTGCACACCTACACCTGTGAGCAGCAGGTGGTCTGCAGGAAAAACCTGGGTGAATGACAGACTGCAGGTTTGTAGACAAAGGTGGGAGTTAAAGGATCATTCTAAAACTATTTTTTACATATTTTGGGTCAACAGTCATTCCTTCCTCTCACGAGATTTCAGAGCAAGTATGAACAAAAAGGTCTTTGAGTCTTTTATGATGTTTTGATGTTTTTGTGTAGGTTTGGTTTTGTGCATCCACTGCCCAGCTGCACGGCGCCATTTTTCTCCTCCTTCAGACTGTGAACACGTTGGTTTTCTGATTAAAAAACAGTTCAATTATTTTTACCCAAATCACACAAGCTCATTGGCTGCCGTGAATCACCTACAGCGGCCCACAGGGGACGACAGCTGCTCACTAATAAAATATGAGCAAGGTGAACAACAAAACAGGCCTTTTTTTTTTTTGAAAGTGTCAGGGGTATTTTGTGTCCATTTATTTTTAATTACTTTGTTGTTTTATGAATTTTAAAAAGGCTTTTTGCCGCCAGGCTGCCATTAATGTCTGACCCCAGTCACCAAAGTGTCAACTTTAAATTCAATTAATTCCCTTAATGTGACCCTTTTTAATTCTAAATAGTTGATTTCTGCTTCATGCTTGCTCTTGTTTATTATTGTAAAACAAAAAATCTAAAGCACTAGCTGCTTGTAGAGGAAGTTTTGGACAGAACTGTAAAATTCTTAAATTCCTTATCAAAATTGTTTGTTTATTTTATGGCTTTATGATAAAACACGAACGTGGGTTATGGCATCCTTAATTCTCTCAAATATCAATATTATCATCATCCTCAAAAATCCAGCATCAGGCTCTAATGCTTTGTTTAGAAGTAGAAGTTTTGGCCTGATTGTAGCCCAACAGGAGACGTTACCTAAAACACCCTGAACATCTACACCAGATTTTTAAATGGCAATTGGGCCAGCAGCCAACCATTTAACAGACCAAACTGACTTGCTAATCTTAGGCTACATTCACACTAATACGTTTTCATTTTAAAACTAATACGATCTCCGTGCTCATGAGCGTTTTATCACCGTTTCAGAAATAATCTCCGCCCATACTACACGCCTGGAAACACGTATCACGTGACCATGGGCATGCACATGCCGGTGTAAACAGGAAGCAGATTGTCTACTCTGCGGTCGGTTGGTTAGTTATCTGCAGGAAATACTACGAACGTCTGGGAAAGGGTCACATGATAGGGGCCTGACGAATCAGGGAAGGACACGTCGTGGCTGATAAGACCCAATCAGGAAGCGAACGTGGGTGTCTGCGTCATCGTTTTAAAAAGTCTCAGTTTCCGTCCGTCCTCACTAAAACACAATCCTGGAGTTTTCAAACTAAATCGGGGTCAGCAGGTCTTAGTTTTAGGGGAGTAGTGTAGACGCTAGACGTAAACATAGCAAAAGTTATGCATTATGCTAGCAGGGAAATATCAAATTTTGCATCACTGGTGACGTCATTTGGAGCCAGAGTCTCTACGGTAGTGATCCATGACGTCTCAACCCCCTTTTATAGCATCAAATAACTAATTAAAACCAAACACTTGAACAAACATCAGCGTGATAAGAACTACCTAAAATCAAATGTCTTCTTCTGACCCCCGATACCCGGCTTTATAGGTCTGTCATACAAGACTTTATCTTCTTTTCTGCTGTTGTCTTCAGTCAAAGCCACACCATTACTTGGTATTAACGTGTCATCGTGCTCATGAAAATGGCTAGTATCGCCACTCTGTTCCTGATCATCTTCTCTGGAGTTCGATGTGTGGAGTTCTTTTTCAGTTTGGCCCACGTCCGATCCGCTAACATGGAGGAGGCGGGGCTTATGATCTGTACTGCAGCCAGCCACCAGGGGGCGATCGAGATGTTTCAGGCTTCACTTTGGGGGAGCCGTCATGTCGTCCATCTTTATATACAGTATAAGCTCCAAACAGAAGGTGGCCTGTATGAGGAGCTTCTGCCCTGACTGTTGTTTTGTGAGAAAGAATGATAAGGAGGTCAGTCTGTCGTCGGGCGGTGTGAGTCAGACCCCAACACACCCCGCAGCTTCAGAAACCATCGCAGGAGAAGACCCTCTGTTCTGCTCTTCATACAATAGGCTGCTGTGTGTGTTTTTAACGACGCTGACATCGCCGAGACCCTCTCTCTCTCTGGTTGTTGTGTTGTTGAATGTGGCGGCGGCGGCGGCGACAGCTCTGAAATCGAGCTCATTCTGACGCACGGCAGAGACGAGGGTTTGCACTCGCTCACAACGTCTAGGTTAAGCTTATTTGCAAAGAGAAAGAGAGTAAAAATAGTGAACTACACAGACAGAAAAAGAGGCATAAAAAACATGAAATGAACAGACAATGAAATGAAGCTGAAAGTGAGACAATAGCCAGGTTTTCATAAAACCAGCTGGATGGAAACACACCTATTGGCAGTGAATGAGAGGGTTGGTGCTTCCTCTTCAGTCTCTTTTCTTTTTAGCCTTTATTCCCTGCGTTTGTCTTGACAGGTTGTCAGGCAGAGGAAGACCAGAACACGGCAGAACAAAAGGTTTGCGGCGATAGAAGCAAAGTGAAGCAGAAAAAGCGCGCATACAGATTCAGATCCTGCCTTCCCTCTTCCAATCCTGTCTCACTTGTTTTGACTTTTAACTGAACACTTTTGGAGACATTTAGCGGATTCTTTCTCTCCGCAGAGCAAATGAACAGGAAGTGTTTCAGCGCCATGCTCAGGCACACCTTCACAGAAGGAGTCTGTGTCTGTATCACTGTTGCTCTTTTTTTTGTCTGGATTTTCTCCCCTGAATCCCAAACACGCCTGAACATCTTTGAGCAGGAAGTCTCAGCTTTTTCTTCTTTTCTAAAAGAATTTAAAGGACTCCACTCACATTTAACGTGTGTGAAGTTAGTCCTGATACTTCGCCACTTCCTGCATGAGCCAGACAATAAATATTGTTAAGGCAGCGTTAGGAACTCAGAAGTGTTGACAGTAGCTTCTGTAGTTAGCGAACGCTACCAAAGATTTACTGCATATAGTTCTTCTACACGTTTTTGTTGAGAGCATGGACAGAAGACATTTTATGACATGATAAAGAAAAGGTTTAATAAAGGAGAAAGGCTCAGGAAACAAAGGCCGACATTACATCTTAGTAACAACGAACATTTAGCAACTGCGGTTTAAAAGAAACAACAAAACCACTGCAGAGTTTGAGTTTGAGTATTAGAGTCGGTATATGTCTGGGGAGAACAAATGGTGCGTCCCTACCACGAACCACGGAGCAAGTGACAGATTTTTTGGTGCAGATCCAGGAAGTTTTTAGAGGATTTCTCAATATTGGCCGATGTTTTTAACAATTTTCTGCAATTTTTGGGAAAGGAAAATCTTGCACATCTATCCCACAATTGTCTCTTGCTATATTTTTTTTGTACTGATATGCGTCCTTAGCACTAAGTATTGAAAGCTGCCACTGAATGTGTGGTCAGATTCATAATCTGGTTTATTCTTTGATAAGATAGTTCCTCCTTTAAAATCGAACATTTGCCAGTTTTATTATTTAATTCTGGTTCTCGTACTGATGCTTGTGTTTAGCCAACATGTAAATTTGGCATTGTGCCTAAGCTTATTTATCACATCGACAAGAATATTAAAAAATTCAAACAATACTCAGCCCCATTATATGATTGTTCTCCGGTATGAATCTGTATTTTGAGTTAAGAGGTTAATTAACTTCTAGAAAGCTTTTTATCTTTAATTCATCTGCAAATGGATGTATTCACAAACACAATATACTGACAATAAAGATTGCACTTTAATTGTGCATTGTAGTTATAAACCACAGCAGTGGAGAGTTTACCTGCCTCTCCGTGTGCTCCCTCACGTCCAAGGCCAAATCATAATAAAGTCACACTCAGTCTTTGAATTGCAAATAATTGCCCATTGTTTCCGTGTCATTTCTTGTGCAAACCTCATCCATCATGTGTCCTCCCAGGGTTTGTTGTACAAAGGCAACATTACCTCGCTAAACACTCCCTCCTCGTACCCTCTCCCTCACCGTCTCTCTAACTCGCCCACCCGTCTCTTTGAGGAACTGCATTTCCCAGGGTGCACCTGTAGGCAACAGCAGCAGTGGCCTGGCACGCTGCCATGCGTAATGGATACAGAGTCTTTAAACAAACATGCCCAGATTAAACCTCATCAACACACACACACACACACACACACACACACACACACACACTCTAAAAGCACTTATGCTTTCAGTATTTTGCAGATTGTGCTACGCATTCTTCCTCTTACAAATGAAAAGTTGAATTGATAAGCAATAAAAGGCACCATTGTCCGTATTCAGTATGCAATAATATAAAACAGAAAAGCAGAAAGTCCTCACAAATAATAAGCTGGAGCTAGGTAATATTTGGCATTTCTTTTTAAAAAATGACTCAAACGATTATCAAAATAGCTGCCTAACTAATGAATCGACTAACCGTTGTAGCTCTAGTCTGTAAACGTCGACTCATCACTTCCTGCTGCAGGAGAGGAGTTTGCACCTATTTATTTATATGACAAAGTTGCAGATTATTTCCTGCAGACTGTTGCCCATGGACTGTCCCTTTAACTGTGAACCATGACAGCTTAACACCGCTTAACCGACTGTTCAGCTCCATTATTATCTCATTAGCTGGTTCCTCTTGTTCAGGAATACCAAAGTGCTACTTAGTATTAATTAATTGTTAATGGCAGCCTGAATGACGCACACTTTTACTTTAATTCCATTAATACTGAATTTTCAGGGAGACGCAGAGATTTCAGGCTTCCCTCATTAAAATAATAAGACATCCCCTATAAGCTTAATCACCACCGCTACATGGCTAACCCCAGGTCTTAACCCTCACGCAGCTCTCTGAAGACTGAACAAAATGTCCTCACTCTCCAAAAATGTCCTCGATTTCAAGGTCTAAAACTGGTCCTTACAAAGACAGAAGTACAACAGCACACACACACACACACACACACACACACACACACTCCTCCATGCCATTGATCAAATACTATGAAAAGCAAATTGCTCAAATATGACCTTCCACACAAAAGCAGCCATTATTGAAGAACCAGGACGAATTCACTGAAGGCGGGTCCAAGTAAACTTTCCTGCTGCTCTAAAGCCTCGACACCTCTCACCAGTGTGTGTGTGTGTGTGTGTGTGTGTGTGTGTGTGTGTGTGTGTGTGTGTGTGTGTACTCCAAACACAAACTCCATACCGTGCATGAGCCCACATGGCGCCAGTGTCCAAAGAACTGTACCAAGGAGGTCAGGTAGTTCACATAACAAAAGGAACACACACACACACACAATGGAACTCTTACATAAATTTGGGGTTGAGTCAGGGTCGCTGTGTGCAACGTTTAGTTTAAGGAAATGGAGGACTTTGGTCGCTGGGTGAGAGCGAAGGGAAGAAAGGAGAGAAAGGCGGGAAGCTAAACTGTTTCTTCTTTGTCGAAAACAAAAAAAAACAAAGTATCTGCACAGTTTAAACCCTGAGTTTGTATTTCTGTCTTTGACCTTATCATTTCTTTTTTTTAAAGATATGCATTAGAGAGAATAAAAAATAAAAAATAAATAAGGGCAGAGAACCAGAGAAAATGTGTTTTTTAAGACCTAAGATCGTCAAAATACGACATCAAACCTCACACAGTCACAGAACAGACGTCGCTAAGATAAAAAGTTAAAAAACACAAAAAAAAAACACAAACATAAAAGAAGACCTGGATCTGTTGGATTCCTGTTGGAGGTTATATAAACAGTCCATCTACAGCATCATGTTTTAATGTACATATTGAGTACTGGCCTCTCAGCATTTCTTTTCATTCTGTCTGGTTCTGATTCACCGTGAGATAAAACTCAGTTAAATGATTTTGTTTCTTAGTGACTCGTAATATCCTGCAGAACAATGAGGAAGATCACAGCTCCGGGTCACGTGTTTAAGTATAATTACTCACACACAAACACAGTTGCAGAGAGTTTAATAACCCTGATAAACCAAACTGCATGTTTGTTTTTAACTTTTTAATAATGACCTCACAGAATAAACTGCATTTTAAACTATTTTGGACGTCTGACTACAAGACATGAAGAAGACATGCCATGGAGAATGGAACTGATGCGTTTTATTTTTGTTACTGATTATTTTTGCAGATAATTTTCTTGATCAATCAATTCATTTTTGGGTCCATAAAATGTCAGAAAATAGTGGGATTTTTTTTTTTTTTCAAAACCCAAAAATATTTCATTTATTATGATAAAAAGACAAACGGCAAATATTAACATCGGAGAAGCTGGAACCAGTGACTTTTTTGGTATTTTTTGCTAAAAACAACACTTTGTCTGGGTATTTAAATTGCTGCAGACTAATTAACGGTTTCACCTCTAAATGAAACCAACCAGAAGACGAAGAAGCCGAAGAGGATTAAGTTAAATTTGGGTTTTAGGACAAGCTACAGTTAATCTGATAGTCGGACCGGTTTCATCTAAATCCTCAAAGAGCACCAAACCCTGTTCACTCACTTCAGCAACAAACTTCTCATACATTTCTCTTTAAGATGCTCAAACAAATAATAAATTAAAAAGCTTCCCATTCCCAGGGGGAGGAAAACTGTAAAATTAAAATAAAATATAACAAAAAAAGCTAAACATGAAAGATTTTTTTTAAAAAAAGAATGACAAAAACCACAAAAAAAGTCTCCTCTGATGAGACTCCAAAATAGTTTGTTCTTTTAAAAGCCATCACACTCTGAATACAAAAGGATTCTTCTCTGAAATATTTGACTTGTTTCTCAACAGCCGGCAAAAAACAACAAGAAATAGTTTCCTCCTCAGAAACAAACTCAGGCTTGGAGGATAAAAGAAGCAGGTGTGTGAGCTGAATCCCTCTGGCAGTTATATTATTATATTTATATTATTAGATAAATGTGTATTAAGCGTGTTTGAAGGCGAGGCAGGGCGTTGCTGGAGAAGAGCACAGCGCTCAGTGGACGCTTTCTGGATAAGCAAGGGTTCACACACACACACACACACACACACACCTTCTGTCGACACTCGCTCAGTGCCAGTGGTGTATTTTGCTTTTCCACAGATTGCAGTCAACCCCCCCTACACCCCAAAGAGAGCAGCCCTCCTCCCACGGGGCTCCTGGTTGGCATGGATCAGCCCCCGAGATAGCTCCACACACACACACACACGCTTTCACACACATCACTGCCGAGCAGAGTGAGTGTGTGTGTGTGTGTGTGTGTGTGTGTGTGTAATGTAAAGAGGGTATACGCAGAGATTTACAGCGTTGGCACCCGGTCCGGTCAAATGGGTGGATTGCTGCCACTCTCCCCCACCAGCTCCAGATAAATGTGCCACGTTTTCTTTTTTTTTTTTTTCCCTTTTCAAAAAGCCCATGAAAAGAATTAGCAAGATGAGAAAGTAGCAGGCAGATCTCTGGGGGCGTCCATCTGTCCATTACTGAAATAAAAGCTGTCCACTCAGAGAGGGAAGTGTGGTGGAGGGATTTTGTTGACTTGATAAGACAAGGATTTGACTTAGTAATCGAGGGACTAGATAGACGATGGATGGATGGACCGAAGGAAAATCAGTAAGATATGTTCACTTAACGACGCTCTTAACCAACATGGATGATTCGCACGTCGCGATGTAAATGTGAGGTTTAGGAGGAGACGTTTGCTGTCTTTCTGCCCACGCTGTCAAATCCTCTCACAAAATCAGCACGATTCGTCTCCGACTCATTCATTAATCAGCAGTAAACGACGGAAATGAACCTAAAACGTGCAGCTCAAGGGACCAACACAACTAATCATGTGCCACCGATGAGCACTTGCAGGAGGCAAAGACGTGTGAACTATTAGAGCAATTAGTCGATTACATTTTTCTGGGGGGGGGGGGTTAACTGCACTTTTTGTGCAAATAAATATAGCAATATCAATACAAACCTCTACACACATATGTACAGTATAATAATAATAACAACAACAATGTAAAATAAATTAAGAAAAAAAGTTTTATATATAAAACAAACTGGATCAAATTAAAAGGTGACATAATTCTCTATTTCCAGCGTCCCTTCTTGACCTTCTATTATGTTGCTTGTAGTTGTCTATTATTTTTTAATATGCCATATATATTCTGTAAATAGATAATCAGTTTTTGTAAGAAAAAAAAGCCAAACTTCTAACTTCTATTTGCTGGTTTCTTTATTCTTCTGTGTCTTTTGGGTTTGGGACTTTTGGCCGGACAGAGCGAGACATGTGAGGATGTCCTCAAATCTGGGCTCTGGAAAACTCTGACATTTTTCACAATTTTCTGTCAGTTTATAGATTTTATAGATTAAAATGCAGATTTATCGATTATGAAAACAATGGTTAGTTGCAGCCTTCGTGTCAGCTGAAGGTGAGGCATAAGAACGGCCATTTTCCGCATTAAAAAATGGCAATTTTGATTTTGACTCTAGCTTTTTTTTCTTTCAGCCTTTGTTTGCAGACTGGATTTTTACAGACTTTTCTCTGGAGGCAAACTAAATCTCAGTTAGCTGAGTTAAACTTCAGCTTAACCTCAGTTTAAGTAACATTAGAGTCCAGGGAAGGAGGGTTAGAAGGAGCTACAGCTAAATGTTATAAACAGCACTGTGTAATCTACTCTACGCTGCCATTTTGGCCACGTCTCTCTAATGTGTCTCGAGAGACTTCCTGGTTAAATAAAGGTTGAATCACACTTAGAGAAAGAGCTTAAAGAAATACCTAATGCCCCTCTCCAAATAGGACGTTTTCCTACACAATATCTGAATGTATGATCATTAATGAGGAACTTTCTCATTTTTCATTTTTATTTCATTTTATTTTATTTCTCAGTCACTGAGTTGCTGATTTTAGTGGTACTATTATCATTTTTGAGCTGTATTAAATGTTTTGTAGGTACTTCTCTCGCCATTAGGTTTTATTGTTGTTGATTCATTGTTTTTGCAGTTTGCTTGTTGTTTTTTAATTTTTTTTTTAATTCCCTTTTGCCTTGGATTTTAAACGACATACTTCTTTTACATCATGATGTAATGTTTACTTGTGTGGAACCGGGGAAGAGTAGTTGCTGCCTTGGTAGTGGCTAATGGGGATCCAAATAAATAAATCAAACAGAGAGTACTCTTATTTAGCGAGTAAGTTAGCGCGGTTAGCTATTGGGCCTTGCTGAGCTTCCAAGTTCAAGCTGGCTAGTTGGCCTGTCTTTATATGCTAGAACATACTAATCCATAAAAGCACAAAACAGTGTGACCTGCATCAACTACAACCGAATAGTTAGCAGTCGGTCCTTTTTTTGCCTTTTGGGGTTAGTGACAGGAAACACAGAGAAAGATGGACGACAAGCTGCTCACGTTGATGCAAAAGTCCTGTAAACTCCAACATTACCACGTTCAGTCTGGCTCACTGATGTCCAGCATTGTCCACAGTGCCTTAATACAGCCACAGAAGCTATACGAGCAGAAATGGCTAAATCTGTGACAGTTGACACATTTCTATCATCATTATTGCCCGAACCTGTTTGATATGACACTGCTGGTCACTGGAGACCCCATGAAATGTTTGCCAGTCAGGTTGGAATAAGTCACCAGATAACCACTGATGTCACGAACAAGCAGTGGCATCATTACTGTGTCCGGAGACGCTCTGCCTGAGAGAAGTGTTGGAAGTAAAGAAGCAATCTGCCACTCAGACTCACACCTCTCTCTCTCCCCTCTGTCTCTCTCCAGCACTGCCACAACCTTTCACCAATCAAATTAGCTGCACTCTCTTAGCCAGAATATGTGCCAAAGGAATCAGCAGCCAGGCTGTAATTGCTACCAACTAATAACGTTAACCTTTCTATGGCATATAGGCCCCCTACTTTATTATCAGTCCAGCGCAGGGAAAGAAGATGAGGCTGGTTTTTGTCGACAAACTGCATCCTTTCTCATCACTGTGAACTGTAAAAGTGCAAGATGTCCACATTTGTTATCTGACCTTCTGAGACCAAATGTCTCCAACACAATGATCATTATGTCCTTAATAACAAGGACTTCCAGTGAAGGTGTGACTCATCCACGGTGTGATTTAATTTGCATGCCTTTTTCTTACATTGTTGTCTTATTTTTTTGGAGTTTGGAGGCTTCTCAGATACCAACACTCAAATCAAGAGTTTCAAGAACTGTTTTTAACCTTTTTCCAATCGACAAAAAAACTGTTTCATGATATCTAGAGCTGAAACTATTAGTCAATGAATTGATTAGTCTATTTAAGTCATTTCTCACAGCCTCCAATATAAACATGTCAAGACTTTTCAGTCTGAGCGCCGATAACTGCTGCTGCGCTCGGCCCTAAAACTCGTCTCGCACAGCAAACCAATGAACGTTAACAACCAGAGATGAAGAAATATGCCGAACTAACACACAGCCTATATCCACACACACACACAGAGAGAGAGAGAGAGAGAGAGAGAGAGAGAGAGAGAGAGAGAGAGAGAGAGAGAGAGAGAGACCCCCAGAGCTGTAATATCCAACTGTGACTTCATTACTCTGCTTTGTGGTATTTGTATCCCCTGTGGAATCATTGTGATATTACTACATGGATTCAAGGTGCACAATAGTGAGCTTACAGTGTATTTATCATGCTTATGGCATCTCCATCGACTTAAGAATCATTATATTATTCCTATTGGGGCTTATAGCCTCACTCAGACATCTGAATAACGTCCTTCCAGTGTTTGTTATAGGTTTACATGCAGCTCTTTAGCAGTATAGGGTCACTGAAACCCACCAAAATGTGTTCGTCCCCTGCTGCGTTTAACTCCAACCCAGTGACCCACTAAATCAGTAAAACAGCACTAATTAGACTGTAAATGAAGGCAAAAGCAGGACACAAAGCAGGCATCTTTAATACGTGATGCCAGAAAATAGGTTAAAGCTCACTTTTAGGAGTAAAAACAATATTTTTTGTGTAATAATCTCAATGAAATACCAAATGAGGTAAAACAAATGAAGGAGGAAAAAGCCTTTGTTGCCTTTTTTTGACACTGCTGGCTGTGATTCCTTATGGTGTTATGCTGATCACACCAACTGGAGGTCAGAGATTACCCAACCTTTTAATTCAACGCTACATCCCTTCATTAGGAGGTTTTTCTTACTAAAAAGCCCCGCTAGCCCTAGCCCACTCGGAATCAGGCCATGAGTGAGGTGACAGGTCAGTGCTCAACATCTGGACACAGAAGTGCATCCAAAAACAAGTGGAGACGCAACACCCCGACCCTGCCGCTGCTGCTGCTGCTTTATTTATACCGCCGATAAAAACCAGATTAGGAGCCGGGCAGAGAGCCGAGGAAACCCGGAGAGGTTAGGAGATCAGAGGCGAAGAGTGGATGATAATCTTGGCATAACATCGGGATAGGTCAATGTAACCGGATTAAACTGAGCTAATGAAATACACCAGAAATGGAGGATTTTGCGGAGGAGGAGGAGGAGGAGGAGGAGGGGTGGTGGGTGGGTGGGAGAGATGTATGGATGAGGAAATCCAAAATAAAAGCCGACATGAACTAATGGGAAAGGCAGAGAGGGATTAAGAACTGATTTTTTTTTTAATTATCAGTTCTTCAACAAGACAAAGACTGACACGTGTCGTGGCCGCTGCTGTAAATTATCCCTGCAGAGCCAGAGAGGAGCTGCTCTGTCATAAACATTAAAATAATAATCATAAACATGTCTTCATGCAAACAGCGCCGGACAAATCTCAACCGCAGAGTTCACCACATCTAGGAGCGCCGTTTCAACAAGTAGGCCGACTACCAAGCCCGGTTTGCAGGCGAGCACCGAGGCATTTCTCCCTGTCGACCCCCCGCATATACCTTCCCCCTAAAATACAAAATTATTTCCCCCAATGCAGCAATGCGCGCTCCCAAAAGCCGAGGAAGTGGAGGGGGGAGGAGGAGGAGGGGGCGTCACGTTTGGACATTGAGAGCGCGCACCGCCCTCCACCACCACAACCAAAAACTCAGCCCGGCGGCGCGCACGCGGGGCACGGGCCAGCCTATAGAGGGGAAGCCGATTGGCTGAAGCGCAGCTCCATCTGCACACGTGACATGCCCTGCTTACAATAAATAAACAGCTATGGAATAATGTATAAAAACACTCCCGCGGCTCCGACACTCTGAATAAAACAAAACTCAACAGCCAAACAGGTCACAAAGTCAAAGTCTGCAGGTGAAACACGTGGCAACACGCCCGGCAGGAGCCCAAAAAACTTGGAGCTGAATATTTTTTGGATTTGCTGTGCCCGGTGGGAGGCAGGCAGCGCCAGGCAACAGCCGCGCGTAACAAAAAATGACAGCTCCATGAGAGCCTATAGGTTTTCCAGTGGACATTACAGCAACGGCTCTCTGCTCTCTCCAGTACAAAAAACCCAAACGCAAACACAGTTACCGGCACCCTCCGGCCGCCCGGACCACGCCACACACACGCACACACACAATGAGAGAGAGCTTACCTACACAGTGAATGAGTTTGTGCCTCCAAGAGTCAAGTTCCTGCCGAAAGCCGCGCCTCTCTATCGTGCATTGCTGCCTTTTGCACAGACTCGCCATTTTCTATCGGCCCCTCCCGTGGGCGCGCACATACTGCTGGGTGCTTCCCTGCGCGCACGTCACCGGTGGTTTTTATTCTAGAGCTGGGTGGAGTGAGATATGAGGGAGACGGGGCTGCAGCATCCCCCTTTCTATAGCGCTCATTTGTCCCACCCACCATAAGCGCCCCCCTCCTCCTCCACCTCCTCCATCCCTCCCAGCATCTCTGCGCGAGGATGTGCTGTCATTGGTCGTTTAATGGGATGTTTGTCTGTTTTAATGTTGTATAGGGTACAGCACATGGCGCCTGTGCTCCAAATTTGCCATGGCTCAAAGCTATGTGTGTCAAAGGGCGCGGGTGTGCCGCGGATTTAAAATGCGCATAAAGACACTGCATTGTTTAAATTAGCAGATATGTTACAGTGCTGCCAACGCGGCAGTGAATAAACTGTAGTCTAGACTATAAAGGCTGTGTATACAAAGAGGCACTGTTGTCAAAAATTGCTTGAGTATAATTTAATGAAAATAAAAGAGCCTACAGCTTCTTGACGTGACTATAAAAAGAGTGAGACTGTCCGAAAAATCCCCATAAAGCTCACAGTGCGTCTGCCAGGTCCCACCAGTTAGGCTACATCACTAATATTCATGCAAGACTAATATTCTTATTTAGCCAATTAAAAGATTACAAGTTCTCTTTTAATGGATTAGGTTGCCTGTCGTTACTGAGTGCCCTTAATTAAATGAATAAACACTCAACTATTCGGATACTTCCCATCCATTGCATCTTTAGTGTGTTTCCCATTTTCCATAACTGACAGGGGATTTTTCAAAGCCCTACAGTTTGTCCAGGGCTGTAGCAGGATTTTAGAAACACTGATGTCATGAGTCCCCCCAAAATAGAAAAGAAAATGTAATTATTTGAATTTTTCATAGTTAGTTTCTTATATTTTTATGCAAGATTGATTTAAATTGATCATTTCTCTCAAAGACAACAACCAGGAAAGAACTTGTGGAAGAATTAGGAACTTGCAGACCTGTAAGTCTTCTAAAGATCTAAATGTTTTCTTCAACATCTTCTCCATGCTGCCAGGAATTCTGGTGGAGAAATAATAAATCTTCATCATAAAATACTGAAATCAGCCTAAAAATGTGTAAAACCCCCCAGGGTTGCTAAAACCACATGAGTGGTAGCTATGACCCTGCTTATGTCCAAAGGAGCAAAAAGCTGTCAAAACACACTTTTCATTTATTTAATGGTTACAAATACACAGCATGTATGATCTAAGCTATACTTAGCCGTCCATAGAAACAAATACACACAACTTGACAGCAAAAACACACGCAAAACAACACAGAGCACACACACATTAATACCATAAACACAAACTTAATGAAAAATCAGGCCTGAATTTAAAATGATCCCATTCAAGTTTAATAACAATGTCATGCAACCTCTGCATGAGCCTGATTACTAATATTTCTCATGTCACTTGTCGTGGAAACTGAAATATCAATTTTTGTCTGGTGCAGATGAGAGTTCAATACCAGAATGACACACACACACACACACACACACACACACCCCGTTGTTATGGGAAGATATATCATTAATTTCCGAGAACACACTGAAGAAGTAAAAGGGGAGGCCTCAACCTCCCTTCCAGGCTAAACTCTTTTATAATGAGCTTTCTTGTATTCAGTTTCACAACATCGCTATTAATTTCATGAAAAGGCATGATCATATTGGAAAACACGTAATTAAAAACAGGAATTTCCCTCACACAGACTCTGAATGCCTGTCTCCACCTTGATGAAGGTGAAAGTTTGATATTTCATACATCTATTCGAATATTTTTTATATAATGACCGAACAAACAAACAAACAGCAGTGGCAGATCTTATTGGCTTCCTATATCCAAATTCTTAATTGCACCATTATATATTATCTTAAAAGGCTTGATTAAAGTAGGAGCTGCTATCATTGATACATTGATTAATCAGTTTAACTAGCCTACCAACAATGTTCAATGTTGGCTGTTGCTTAGGCTATTAATAATTAAAGTAGTTATAACCTATTGCTTAATCCAACCCCTGAGAAACAAAATCAGGGCGGCAGAGTTTTGTTTTATTTGGGTCACCTTGATAATTTTTTTTTCTCTTCTTAGCTTTTTAGTGAATTAAAGCCTTATTGGCTTTGAATCCATATCACCTCATTTAACAAACCCTCACCACCTCAGTGCAGCAGTTTTAGCGCATACAGGGAGAACAGTAAATCAACTTCCATAAAACTCGCCAAAACGCGGGTCTAATCACCAAATTGAAACATAAAATGACACAGTGTCATTAACAGGAACCTCGCTGCCGTTTTACAATCCTACAGAGACGGTGGGCAGCACATAAAAAAAGCAAGGGCAAACGCTTTAACGGAGGAGCACTCCGGCTAATTAAGTCGTTGAACCCGTTGCCCTCGACAAAGATGTCTCCCGCGGAGGGCTGGACAGCGAGGGGGGGGGGCAAGCAACCAATGGGAAGACGCCTTGAGTCGAGGTGGTGGAATGGCAGCCAATCAGATCGCGGCACCTTGGAGCGACGCTGAGGCAGCTCCGTCAGGAAGCTAGCAGCTACGGAAAAAGGCTAAATTGTCGCTGAGAGGAGCAGAAATCCTCCAACTGCCGCGGTGTTTTCAGTGATGTAGAGACAAAGGACTGAGTTGCTCTTTAATAAAACAGGTAAACGGTTTATTTTCTTCCTCCAGGACAGCTCGCTGTGTTTGTGTGTGTGTGTTTCGGAGGCTGGCAGCGTCACGCCGGCAGGATGAAAGGGATTTGGGCGCCGTTACTGTGGCAACATTAGATGGAGGGATACACACTCCTCCTCCCGTCTGATCTGACAGCGTGCCTGATGGCATTTGAGCAATTATTCAGCCTAATAAACGGGCCTTAGACGTCTTCTTTATTATTTCAAAGCCTAAATGTGTCTTTGATGCGCCTGTCAGCGTAATTTTTGATACAATAGAAAGGAGATGATATCCCTCAGAGAGCCACAGTAAACATAGCTGTTTAACTAAATGAGAATGTATTTGAGTAAAGCTGGAAATTTAAAGCGCTACAATAAACACAGACAGGAGACAAAGGAGATCTCTTACCACAAATAAGAAGCTTTAATGAATAAAAACACCTCTGCTGTGACAGTGTTTTTGTCATACTATTGCTGGATTAGGCTACCAATAGGTCACGTAGGGCAGTGATTCCCAAACAGGGCTACTTCTGCAGTTACAAGAGGGTATGTGGAAAATGGTGAAGCTCAGCTAATTTGAAAAAATATATGATATGATAATATATATCCACTTATTTGTGTTTAAGAGAAAAATCAACACACAAGTGAGATTACAAATGTGTGTGACGCTGATCTTTATACTTAGAGTCACAATAACTTACCAACTATGGTAGTCTGACTGCTGCACAAGACATGCCTCCACCAACCTGAGTCCAGTGTAAGTTGATTAAGACTGCAGAAAGACAACAAAAAGCTAAAAGTAAAGATACTGCAAATGTTTCCGTCACTCCAAATGGCAGCAGTACAAATGCAAACTTGGCCAAAACAACTAAAAAAATCCCTTCTACCAAAGAGGTATGATAAAGGGGTACTTAGACCCATCTGGGCTGTGGGGTTACGCCGGACAAAAAAAGGTTGGGAACCACTGATAGGGCACAAACAGGCGAGGGATCCCACAGTAAAGCAGTATTTTAACAGCACGTTAGCCTACTGTATACACGTTATCTGCCCTGTTACAGGCTACTGTACTACAATTAATGGTCAATGGTAAAGTGTCAGGTGATGCACTAATATTTAGAACATATAAAGGGCAACATACACCTGGCGTATGACGTGCATCAAAACAGGTGCACCCATTGTTTTCTATGTAAGTTCCCACACTGTTGCCATCTTGAAACTTGTCATCGCGGGTTGACAGGTGTCAACTCGCCAGGATATGCCAGTGTCCTAATTTGCAGTGTTGAGGTGCATCAACTCTCCAGGTGACCAGCAGTTTTGTCACATTCGCTCCCTGGATTGGCACATTCCAGCTACTGTACCTAGACTACATATGGCGTGTCCGGTTGTTGGCTAAGTTGGGTAGCGTAGCAAACTATATGCTAAGTAGTGAAGTAGTGCGACCAAAAGCTACATTGTTAAATTTTGTTTTCCCTTAAGGAGAAACAGTCCAGAAAGGATAGAAATGTTGCTCCGCCACCCGAGCAGATTCTGCTCTAGCACCTCTCTGTCTTCTGACTCAGGAGAGAATCGAGCACGTGGGTTGGTTTGACCAAATGGAGCAGAGAGAGCCCGGGAGTCCTGGAGTCCGGGAGTGTCTCAAAGGACACACGGGGCAGCCTCAGCCAGGACTTCAACCCCATCCAACAGCTCAGGGATGAACCGATGCTGAAACGATTAGTCAATTAACCAATGAATGAGAAACAAAGAATGAGAAATTAAACGCTAACAATTTGATAATAGATTCATTGTTCTGGTTATTTATCAAGTAAAAATGCCAAAAAAACATTTGCTGTTTCCAGTTTCTCAGATACGATTATTATCTAGTCTTCTGTGTTTTAAAGTCACAGTAAATTTAATCTAATTGGGTTACGGACTTTACAACCAAAGCTCGGGGAAATTCTCATGGGCTTGTTTCAACATTTTCTAACATTTTATAGCTTAAACAAAAAAACAATTGACAGAATTATCTTTACTTTCCCACTTGGAGCTTCAACTGTGAGCCAGGCCTTTTGCTCAACATCAGTGTTGGACCTCACTAATGCTCTTGTGGCTGAATGGGAGCAAATCCCTGCAGCCAGCCATCCAAAATCATGTGGAAAGCCTGAAACCAGAAGAGTGGAGGCTGTTAGAGCAGCAGATTAACGCCCATGGTTTAGGAATGAGATGTTTAACAATCACATAGGGGTGTAAAGTTGGGGTGTCCACATACTTTTAGCCAGACAGTGTATCTTGACTTAAATGGGAAGTTGTGGAGTGAAAAGTTTTTATTGTTTGTATGTAGTTTTCTGTGTCTGGCTGCATAATCTGGGCATGATTAGAGCTGCAAACACACAGCGGTGTTCAAAAGCTAGCAATTAATCCATCCTGTGTTGAAAGGTGGACACGTTATTTGATGAACTCCCAGCTCTATATGTGTGTGTCTGTGTCAGAATGTCAGAGCTACAGGTGAAAAGGTGATAAGGTCTTGATGATGGTTTCTGCGTGTTGTCGTGTGTGCCAGCAGGACCCATGACCCTGACACGAGGTTCTTTCAGCTACTCCAACGGCGAGGAGTACCACGGCGAATGGAAAGAAGGCAAGACTGACCTGCTCACTCACCCGTCCATCCTCCATCACTGCAGCTACATTTGCATGCACAGCAGAAGTGTGGTTCTAATGTGATTAAGACAATTATGCACGATAGGCAGAGCCCATGTACTTGTATTTGATTCATGTAATAATGCTCTTAAGGGAAGAAAGAATGATCACAGTATGTGGAGTACTCAGACCCAGTTGGGACACGTATACAGCTTTTTTTTTAAATCTGAGGTCACGCTGAGTATTCGCTCGGCTCCCTGTAGTGGAAAGGAAGTCAGTGCTAGACTATTTCTGTTATCAAGATCATGGGGTAAAGAGTAGGGATTTCATCGGAATCGTATACCTCCGAGGTTACCAATTCCTTTTATCGATGCTGGCATGTTTTGACAGTTGTGCATTGCAAAACAATGACGTCAAACTCTTGCGTCTACGCTGCAGGAAACATGGCGGAGAGGAAGAAACGGTCCAAAGCGTGGCTTCATTTCACGAAGAAAGATGACAACAGTGCTAAGTTGCAATGTCAGTAATGCAGTATGCTGAAACATCTTTCTACGCATCATGGGCTTAAATTCCAGGAACGCCATGTATTTGATGCTCTATGCACGAGTGCCACTGCTTCCCAACCGAGCAGCACGTCCGTCACAGAGGGAAAATATCCTGTTATAATAATATTAGCGCCACGCAGGCAGACTCAGCAGATTTTTTTTCCGTCAGTGCGATATGAGACAATGGGCAAGTACTCCCACCGTGCCTTCAACACAGAGCGTGTGTTAGTCGAGTTCAGGAGTTTTTAAGTGTTTCTTTCACAGCTACACCTAGCCTTGTGGGTGGCAGGCCCACACATTACGTCTCTGGGCTGAACCCTACCTTGCCCCATGGGTACAGGCCCAGCCACCAGGCACTCGCTTGCAAGCTCCCCAGGCCTGGATCCCAAATGAGGCCCTGTCTGGGCGAGGTCACTCATTCCCAAAGAAGCCAGTCCACAGGGGGCTTTGAATCGCCCCTCATTTGGGACCAATTTTCCATGTGAGACCTATCGAAGTCTCCCCAGACAAATTAAGGGGTGTAAGTCAAGTCTTTACAGGACTGGAGGAACAGTTGATTCCCAAAAATAAAACCTTCTCAGTTGCACCTCTAATTAAGTGGTGGAAACATCAAAACAACGTGTTATGGTGTTTTCACACCAACTTCTTCATAATTGATTAACCTCTTCCACTGCTAAAAAAAAAGGTTGGGTCAGCATTTTAGACTTAAAGGTATCTTGTGGAGTTTCTGACCCCTAGTAGCGCTATGGAGCAGGACGTGAGTGACGTGATACGCAACCCTGTTTTGTTGCAAATGAGAATACAGCTTCAGGAGGAGACAGAGACCTGATTTACACTTGAGTTAGGCTGCGTTCAGGCTGACACGCAGCCCTCTCTTTTATGTGAGTGGAACGAGTCCGCCGGCGCAACTTCGGCTGCAACGCAACGTCATTCGGCAAGGCACTGCGTCGGCCAATCAAATACACTTTGTAACGTGAACGCCGTATTTCTGCTGTTTACCTAAAACTGTTGCTGCCATGATAACTTTCCAGAGTTGTAAAATCATAACAAGGCGTTGTTTTGGTGTCTGATAGGCCTTTAAACCCATTAATCTGTTACTCAAACTGGACTTCCTGGATCCTATTTCATGTCTCACCGGTACCTTAAACAACACGCCCCGACCAACGCAGCCCCCCTGCATTGTTTTAATACAGGGCTGTTTACAGTCTGAATCCCCACTTAAGGATACCTATCAGGATTAAATGGGAATGTCAGTAAATATGATAAAAGCTGTGCTAAACTATAGTTATCTCTAGCAGCTTTTAGAGAATGACCAGAAGGATTTCATGTCAGAATGGAGGCTCAGAAGAAAAGTGGGTGTGCTGTAAGTGAGTCACAACAACAAAACTAGTTGGCTTTTAAATGAACCTGCACTCGCACAGATTGCATCTCACAGGCAAAGAAAACAACAACAAAAAAAAAAAAGTGTCAAACTGAAGTCAGTAACTCCACGAAAATGTACACACACATACACACACATGCACACACAGACCATCTGGTGCTAGTGAGCCCGCTGAGACAGGATATCACACTACCTAAACCAGTATTTGCAGTTAGACAATAACACTTAGACAACCTTTAGGTCAAGGTTAAACAAAGAACAAAAGTTTGGCACTAAGGCGGGCGTGAAGCTGCGGGGAGAAACATATGGTCTCTGCACGGTTTGCAAAAAACTGTTAAACTGGTTTGGCTGTGATGCTGTGATATGCTCAGGTTTTAATACACAACAGTGTTTTTTTTTTAGCACAGACGTTTCTAAGTGATGATGACTGGAGAAATTAATCCACTAATAGAGCTGATGCAGCTCTGTGGATTTCTTGGCATTGTGTTGCTTTTTTTGTCACATTTATTATCTTTAAAAAATAAGAAAAACATAAATATTCAAAAATGTAGCTGCTGTTCTTGAGCTTTGGTTCATATCACATGACCTTCATTGTAAGATAAGGTTTGACCTCTTGTCGTGGAATTGTAGATGTTAAAATGTCCATTTCCTCTGTGCTCTTAAAGGGCTTCTCGTCCATTTTGCTGTAAAAGCTGAGGTTGAAAGTTCCTCTTTGACCCTGGAAACAGCAGTTGAGGGAAAACAAATCTCCCCACGAGGTTCACGCAGTCACTGTCCTGGAGCTTTTAATCATATCACAAGATCTTAGTCAGCAGATGGAGTTTGACCCCATGTCATGGAATTGTAGATGTTCAAATTTCAAAAGCCTTGAAAGATCAAAAACAGTCTCACCATGAGGTCCATTTAGTAGCTGTTGGTGAGCTTTCGATCGTATCACATGATCTTCATCAGAGCTTTTAAGCCAACATGGACAACAAGGCCTTGAAGTGCTCAGAAAAATGGAAATTGTACAGTTCCATGAGAGGGGGTCAAACTCCATCTGCTGATGAAGATCATGTGATGTGATTGAAAGCTGAGGTTCACTCTTGACTGGGAACACAAATCTGTGGTAAAATGTCCTAAACTGAAGGTTTCCTTACTAGGTTTTTTCCCCCAAAGCTTTTGACTGTATCTCACGTATCTCACAACCGTCTTTAATGAAAAAGGCCCTCATGGTTTAACGCTCCAGAAATAAACAAGAACCTTGATTTTAGAATGTCTTACACTAAAATTGTTTGGTAACTACATTTACTGCAAGTGTTGTTGTTTTGCATCGTGAACAATGTTCATTTAGCTCGGTTTACTTCTAGTTGTACTGTTTATTGCCAAGTAGGTTTTCACATACAAGGAGTTTGCTTTGGTATACTGGTGCATAAATGAGCATAGTAGAGAAAAATTAAAAAATATCTATATAAAATTAAAGCAAGTCAAGAATACCAATATGACAGTGTCTGGATATTACTTCCTTTATGATGGCTTCCCTTTCACCCATTTTCTTGTAAATTGTATTTTTTACCTGCTGTTAATTAGTTTTTAATGAAGTATCTCTCCCCACCCTGTACGATTCCATGTGTAAACAGAGCTAAAGTGCTCCTGGGAATATATTTTCTTACACTTCACCAACCTTTTCCTAAGACACAATTATTTTCTGGCATGTCCAAAATACGTGTGTTCACATTCTGTTGATTTTAACACTACAAGTTGAATTAACATTTTGCTCTGTAATATGTAATTGTGTGTGAGTGTTGGTGAGGTGTTGTCATGAACACAGATTGATGCGTGTCGTGCATCATGTCTCTGCGTCCATGCATGCGAAGTCACTGTTTGCACACAAACATGTAGGTGTGTGTTGGACAGAGGTCTACGGTGTCACATGAATAATTCAGCGGAGCGCTGGTTGAAGACAGGCCCGGGGGCTATCAGGTTACAGGAAGTAGGGTGGGTACATCTACAACAGCCAGGGCACAGCTAGAAGCCATTTACTACTGTACTTCGCCCATGCAGTCATTTAACATCTATGCATTACCATTATTGATTGACATAAAAGCCGGACAAATTCAGCTAAACCGTAATTAGCCGGAGACCGTGACCCAACACGAGATTGGAGAGAGGCGTTACAAAGGAGCTAAACGGCAGATTAGAGTCTGTCTGGAGGGATCAAATCCGAAGAGACGGGAGAGGAAATTACTGTCCCTTGTCGCAGCAGTCCACTGATAATCTGTCCCTTCAGGAAAAAGTAAACTGTTAGCTTCATAGCGGCCTGTAAAGTGCTTACACTTTTGCCACTTGATTTCATTACATTCAATAACACCATTCATGCTTTGACACTCCTCTAACGCTTGATGGAAGACGCTGCTCTTGGCGTTTGTGGCCAGACGACCGCGGCCTCCTTGACACTCCGCAGGCTGTTGTATTTCAGTGGCTAGTCCGTGAAATTTCTGCCTCGGGCTCTCGCTCGCTTGTCAGGGCTCCCGCAGGCTGAAGGGTTGGATTTAAGCCCCTGCTGGCCCTCTTCTTTAACCCTATATACTTAATCGAGTGCGGCTTGTGCACACACACACACACACATCTGCACATATGGATGCAGGACGTTTCAGAAGAAGAAAGACTTTGAAAATGGAATGCAGAGCTCCAGATTTAGTTTGTGCCAAATCTCTTCTCCAAATCTCCCGTGAAAACCCTGCTGAGATTAGGCAGAGAGCAGCACTTTAAGCAGCCCTGACAGATGGACTGCCTAATTTACTTTGCCATTAGCTGGGAGCAAGGGGACAACACTCACTAGACTCACCCTTCCTTCACCCCCCCGCCAAGCAGCAGGCCTCCCCTCCTGTAAATCCCAATCCGCTGTTAGGGTACCACCCCTCCACCACCACCAGCACCACCAGATCTTCCTCACTTCTCTCCTCTCCACCAGTTTCATGCCACTTGGCGAGCTCACAGGAAATCCTATTCCTCGCTTACAGCTGCTACGAGGAACCCAGGACCTCCTCAGCCCGTGTCTAACTGTGCCTCACATCCAGTTATTCTCCTAATTCCCGCTGGGCCTGCTAATAGAGGCTGGCAAGGTTGTCTCCTGATCCTGGAAATTAGTCGCAGAATTAGAGGGAAAATTGGGTCTCACCTCTGCGGGAACATTCTAAGAGGCTAAAAAAAAAAGAAAGAGAGCAGCTCACTAACCAATTACAAATCTCTAACTCAACTGCTAACTCAATTTGTGAGTTAAAGTAATCCTTCTTAAATATTTTGCCCAAAATTACTACTTCATTATTCCCACCTTCCAGTAAGGTTGTGAAAATCTTTAACGTGGTATTCGTGCTGAGATTAAACCAGTTTGTCTGAACTTTATTGGATGTTTCACTTGCATTTTTGTCTTCATTTTGTATGTTCACACTAACCACGTACATCACAAGCTATAGAGAAAAACATGGACGTAGCGTCTGTGATGTCTCCCACATATTTCTGAAGGGACGTCATACTATACATCAAATCTAAGCTATTTGATTAGATTTCATATTTGATTTTAACATTTTGTTTTTCTTTGCTCTCTGGTGATATTTGTGGTACTTTGTTTCTTGTGATACCCAAGTAGTTTGATAGGCTGTATATATAAAGATGGACGACATGACAGCTCCGCAAAAGTGAAGCCAAAACATCTGGATCGCCCCCTGGTGGCTGGCTGCAGCATAGGTCATAAGCCCCGCCCCCCTCCGTGTTAGCGGATGGGACATGGGCCAAACTGAAAAGTCAAAGTACACTTCAAATAAAATTTTCCCAAAGATGGTTTCTGACATTTTAGGTAGTTCTTATCACGCTGAAGTGTTCATTTTTCTCGGCTTCATTTTTGTACAGTGGGAGGAAGTGGAGACGCGTCCATCTTTATTTACAGTCTGTGGTGGTGGGATTAGGCTTTTTTATGGTTCTTTGTGATACAGTTTGACTTTGTGGTTTTTGAGACTTTGAAGGGGACCACATTTTGACTGTGATGTCAGTACTTTAAGTTTGAGGAGTTAAATAATAAATAGATAATATGATAATACATGCTGACATTACTATAGACCACAAGATTGTTGAACTCACTGGGCCTGCCTAAAATTGCTCCGAGATTCAGTTGAGTCTGATACATTCCCAGTTAAACACAATGTATTTTTATGTGATTTTAAATATTTGCTCTTTATGTAATATTTATTTACTTCACAATGTCAATTTTACTAAAAGCATTTACCTTAAATCTAAAGACAATCCAGGCCATCATGTGTTCACACAGGATGATCACTCTCTCTTTCTTTTTGTATTTCTTTTTAACACTCGCACCCCCCCGAGTCCTCTGATGATTTCATAATTATCAGCATCACGTCCAGTTAGATTTTCTGACCATTCATCTGATCTTTTTGTACTTTAAACTCCTTTCTCAGCAAGTTTCTGGTTCTTTTTGCCTGTTGTTTTTGCTTTTTATCTCTCTGGTACTGTTGAGATGACTTTATGAGCCTGTCTGGGTTTCCATATCTCACCAGCAGAGAAACCAAGTCTAATCTTTCAAAGTCAGTTGATTTAAAGTACCTAAGTCAGCTGTGTGTGTTTGCTGCTGCAGGTCTGCGTCATGGCCTGGGTCAGCTGACCTTCAGCGACGGGACGTGCTACACCGGACAGTTTGAGAACGGCCTCTTCAACGGCTGTGGGCTGCTGGTCTTCCCCGATGGCTCCAGGTCTGTGCTTCACTTCCTGCTCACCTGACCTTTGACCTTTTAAAATGAAACCACTTGTTAGAAACATATTAGAAAGGTTGACCTAATGTCACAGTAGTCGAAAGCCTTTTCTGCTTCATCCGTTTGTTTTTTTATCTGTTTTTATTCTGTTTTAGAGTTACTCTTTGATATGTGAAACTGAAAGTTCTCAGTAATGTAGTGAATGAATACAATATGAGCTTGTTTATGAGGGGAATATTATCCTGCTTGGTTACAAAGATTCAAGGTTTTTTATTTGTCATTGTGCAATCATATTGACCCTTGAATTGCAGTTCCTCAATGCTACACACACAGAAAATGTATAAACACATACTGAAATATTTCAAATAGAATATAGACAATAAGATAGAACAACCTATATAAAAGTAGCACTAAAGGAAGAAATGAAAAGGTTTTAAATGGTGCAAATAGAAGATGTACAGTATCATAGATGAGGTTGTTGCGCTGCATCACTGTGTTGTATCTTGAGTTAGTTATGTTGTAGTTATCTCTGTTTCTGTTAACTCTAATTTACCGTTTCTAAACTAGCACTTTGTGCAGAAAACTAATAAAAGTGCAGCTTTTGTCACCTTTTAGGTCTGCGATTATAACCGTTAGCTTTAAGAGCATTTAAAAAGAACAAGAAATGCATTTTAGATTCCCCAAAAACAGGCCTGAAAACTGTCCAGGCTGAGATATGTGTTTAAATGTTTAAGGAAAGTCTTGATACTTTAGTGCATTTTTGACGTGAGGCGCCAATAGTTTTTTGCCATTTTCCGTTTTCATGCCTAAAATTCCAAACATTCAATGCCAATATTGCTTCAGTGTAGCAGTCAAACCTCAGTTATTGTTCATGTAACTATAAAAGCATTCCTTATGCTTTTGAAAAACGTCCTTCCTCACCCTCCCCTCAGCTCTTCCTAAATTATTTAACTTAGGGAATGTAAGGTTTTCATGGCTCAGCGCTGGCGACAGCCGTGGCCAGAGGCATTATGTTTTCAGGTTGTCCGTCCGTCCGTAACTCAGGAACAGAAGGGGAGATATAGGTTTTTAGCCATCATTTAAGAATGAACTGGGCGATTCCAGATTTCACACACATGTTGACTGGGACGACACACTGACCAGCACAGCCCTTCACTTCCTGCCTCGTTCTGAATTTCGAGCGTCATCAGAATCACGTGACTGCCAACAACGTATTGGAGCGCGCCGAGCTAATCGTGATCCTGTGAATGAGTGAGTTTCACCTGCAGCTCATAGAGAGGCTTCACATCTAAGAATGCCAGGAGAAAACAAAAGCACCGCATAGCTGCGTCTACATGGACCCTAATATTCCACTAATAATGAGATTAACAGCCCAATCAGAATAAAAAGGCCTAATGTAACCACCTCAATCTGAAGAGACTGACCCAATACGGCCCGATCAGAAGGAATTGTCAAATCAAACCTTTGATAATCCGTTCAGTAGGAAAATGTTAGCATCTATTAGTCATGTAAACACTTTGTCCCACGTGGGGGAACATCAGGTGACGTGAACGAGTTTCCTGGAGGGACAGAAACCAAACTGCTCTGTGGCTGAAACAACTTAAAAGACTTAAGGATTATTGAACGCCTCGATGGTCGAAAGGCTCCAAACAACGAGTTGAAAAGACGACCAAACCTGAAAAAAAAACCCAAAAAACTTCTTCTTCTGTTATATTTCTGGCAGATTAGACGCTTCACAGCGGGGGGAGCCACATGTCAAAAAAGTTATATTCTGATTAAATGCTTTGGAGCATGAAAACACATCTTATTGATCACTTTATTTAGCGTCCGTGTAAACGGTTAAGTTGGAATCTCTAATCAGAATGATTTCAATCAGGTTGAAGAAATATTGTCCATGTAACTGCAGTTTATGATAATCCTTCATTAATCAGTTCAACAATGTATATTCACTGGACTCATACATATGTATCATCAATATAGTAATAACTTCCATTTGGCCAAAAAATACACTTTAAACCTTTTATTCAACTCCTTCCAGGCGTTCCCTACAGACATTATATGAGTCTGGACGGACATGGATGTAAACTGCAACTTGACTGGTTGGTCAGATGAATACAAGCGCCGGGCGGTAATTCTAGTTTCTACTTGTGAATGTGTTTGTAGGTATGAAGGGGAATTTGTGCAGGGCAAATTTCAAGGCGCCGGCGTCTTCACTCGCTTCGACGGGATGAGGTTTGAGGGCGAGTTTAAAAGCGGATGTGTGGACGGCTACGGTAAGACTATTAAAAACTATCTCTGACACCTCAGGTCCAATTTGGATTAAACTCAGATGGATTATGCAGTGTTGTGATCTTTAAGAAAAAAGGACATCAACTATTCTTAATGGTCATCCTGTCACTGAAAGTAAAACAAAATTTAACTTTAAAAGGCTTGTAACAGGAGGATGATGCACCAGAAAAGAACATTTCTCGAGGGTTATTTCAGTATCTCAATTTGGAGTTTAGAGTTACTTGCTTTACTTTAATGTTTTGTTCAGTTTTATGCTTTTTATAATTGTTTTACATTTAGAATATTTTATATGTAAGTTTTGAGATGAAGTTTTCAGTCTCACATTGTTACAGTACTGGGTTTATTTCTCTCTTTCTCTGTTCTTTGTTCCGATACCAAACGGTTTAAATACTTTTTGATTATATTAAACTGTGAAACGTGTCTGGTGTCTGGTCTAAAGCCCCCTGTGTGTCTTACTGAAGGTAATCAACACGTTTTTTATTTGAAGGCTGCTGGGTGGCCGGGGTGGAACAATGTGTCACTGTGACAACTGGCTCATTTTTGTGCTTGTAAAAATAGAGATGGAACATAAAGATTCCTTCAGTTTCCTGAGAGCTAACAACGTGAAATCAGAGCCGGGTCAAGTGGTGTTTTTAAAGGAAGGGCTTCATTCCTAAATGGTTTTTATGCAGTTTTTTAGTTAAACATTAACCCGAGTTCAGGTAACAGTTAACCCTAAACCCAGTACATGAAGGAAACAAGAACTCAGACAGAAGACAGAAGATTAAGGTGATGAAACACAAACGAGATTCTGAGTTAAAGTCTCAGTTTTGCTAATAATACAAGATATTTTCAAATAAGATTGTTTAATAAAATAATAAATCAAGGTGAGTGTTTGCAGTTGGGCAAAGTTTTGTGTCCTTTTTGGTGAAACCTGCTGACCAGTTTGTCCCAAACAGACAAAAGAATGTACCAAGAAGGATTTATACATGAAACCAAAAAATGATTAATTCCTGCATGGCTAAAAGATTTCTTCCCTCTGGTGTGTGGAGTGCAACAAATCACTGCTGAAAATAAAATCTAACTGCACACTTGATCGCTACAAGTTATTCTTTATTTTTTACGAGTGAGAAAAACTAAAGAAGATGTATGCAAAACACATTTCTCCAAGAAAACTCTTTAATAAAGAATGAGTTCCAGAGATGTGGTGTGTGTGGTGAGATTTGAATATTTTTAACCATGATCACAATTTTCTTTAAATGTTGGATTGTGATTATTTATAAATCTGACTTGACTTCCTGATGCTCAAGTTCATACTCTGTCTACTCCTGCAGCTTCAAATTTGATTCCTTAAACTCTGCCTCCTAAAACTTAAGTTCATATACAACACATTCACATTAGCAAACACGATTTGTAGAACTCGTATTGCCACCAGGGTTACTTTTTTGATGTTTCTGCAAAACGTTCACTGTCAACATATTTCATTTGTCTTTCTAACTTTCAGTAGTTGTTTCTTTTGATTAAGAGCACTTAGTCTGGTTACTTCATATATTCAAAAGGGTGCATATAGCTCCTGTTTGCTTTGATGAAATATGTTATAAGGTGAAGTCTGTCTGGTCCAGGGGTGCTGATGTTTTCAGACGGAGGACCCGGTGGTGGTGGTGGCGGCGGCGGCGGCGGCGGCGGCAGCCATGAGGGCCTGTTTGAGACCAACCAGCTGATGAGGAGGGAGAACAGCCAGGCAGCTGTGCAGAGGGCGCAGGCAGCAGCCGCCAAGGCCCGAGCTCTGGCCATGTGACCCGGACTACATCACCCACAGTGCCCCGCTACCAGGATCATCCTCCGCCCATCATCCTCCTCTTGGTATGGACAGCTGATTGGTATTCATGAAGAGATTCATTTCATTCTTTTGTGATCCAGTGTGTTTGACTGCTGTCATTTAGGATGTCAGATTTTGTTCTTTCACATATATTTTTCTTTTTTCTGTTATGTCTCACACCTGTAACCTGCAGTATTCTCTGGAGCAGAAATCAATGGCTCCAGTAAGCCGATGTTTGTGTGCACTGTATATAATTGTCTTTTTTAGCATCCGATTAGAAAGCCACTGATTCAGGATCAGCTGAGCCAAACACAGATTAAATGTTCAGTCCACACACTGGTGCTAAATCTGCTTCAGGCTCCGCTAACCTGACAAGACACAACTCTGGATTCAAAAGTGCATATGGGCGTTTTCCAGTAAACATTGATTTGGGTGATTTTCACGTCAAAGAACGTGCAGACATTCGGGTTTAAACTGGGCTAAATTTGGTTTCAAAGTTTTTTAGAAGTCTACATAGGGTTGGGGGGTTCGATAGCACTTTATAGAATCTGAATCTTAGTATTGAATCCACTTATCAAATCTGAATCCTATCAAGTCCCTGATTGAATCCCTGATTGTTTCTAATTAGGTTCAGTTTATTCAAGTTATGAATGACTAAAACTCAGATAATCGATTTAATCAATCTGTAATTATCTTTTGTTGTCTGAGAAGGAAGAACTTTTTTTAGTGACAGCCTAATTAAATGTTTACAACCTGTAGCTCCAACCTGAAAATGAGATGAGCTGCAGAAGATAGAAATGTGTCTGTCATGTTGAAATAACAGCTGTGACTTACTTTCTTTGCCCACCCTATCATTAACAAGTTACTTGCTGTAACTTGTGGAGGTTCCGATTCAAAACAAAAAAGTTTGTAAGCTTAAACTATTGATATGATGAACATAAAAGACTCTGACTCCTGGAACTGAAGTGACGAGATCTGTGAGATCATTTCAGTAGAGACTCACCATTTGATTCTCTCAGTCTGGTTGTACTGCAAAAACCACTTGCGACTGCAGTGAATGTGGATCTTCGTTGTCTTAAATATTTAAGGGAGACTGGCTTGCAGAGAGCATAATAACCAGACAACATCAAGAAGTTTCCTTTTAGCCTTTAGCCTGATCTAGTTTTGTCATTTTAACCTGCAAAATCAACGGTAAGCGTAAGCTAACGTAAGCTAAGAAGCCCACTAATGCTGCCTGAATTATTTGCACATTACCAAGGGCCGAAAAGGTTTGATAAGAGATTCATTAGCCAGATCCAAAAATGGAACCGGCAGTCTAAACCCAACTCTGTAGCTGTGTCTCAATTCAGGAGCCACATCCTTCTAACAGACCGCGAAGGCCGAACCGAGCGTTGTTAAATGAGACGGTCTGGTCTATGGAGGATTTCTTATTTGCGTCATCAGCGTCACGAAGTCGCCTAGCAACCTTAACAGCGGCAGTTGAGGTTTGAGGTTTTTAAGGCCCCTTGGTTTTTTAACATTTGTATTGTAAACTATTCGAGTGAGTTGAAACCCAATACTTACATTTAAAACTGTAATCCTGCTCGGCTGCTGTCGACGGCACGTTTGGGGACGCCATATTCTCTTGCGCGCAATGAATCTTGGGATACGTTGGGCCGCGAAGGATCCAGCCGTTAGATCCTCCAAATTCAGGAAAAGAAGGCAGCATTTCAAGGAGCCTTCGAAATGGGACGGCCTTGTGGCGCCGCTGTGACAAATTCGGTCTTCTAATGCAGCCTTCGAAGGATGCAGCCCCTGAATTGAGACACAGCTTATTTCTTGGTTGTACATAACCATTGTTTCAACAGCATTTAAATTACATTATTTAAAATATATGTAGATAGGACCTGCTTCATATTGAAATATAGTCATTTAAATACTGTTAAAACAAATGTTATATGTAACTAAGATAATAAAAACTTCTGCTAACACTTTACTTTAAAGCTCGGTAATTTCCTAATCGTTTTCTAAGAACTTCCCAATAATTTCCAAGGCAGTTTCCCAGAAGGAACTTGGTACTAATTAAAGGGAACATAGAAACAGTGTTGAATTGGTACACCTTCAATTACCTCCAATTTTACTTATCAGAATTTAGGGTCTGAGGACAGAGGGAGTTGTATGCTGTACAGATCGTAAAGCCCTTTGAGGCAAAGTTATAATTTGCGATTTTGAGCTATATAATATATATATATATTTTATTTTTGCATAACCTAGTTCTTTTAGTCAGGAACCAGTCATTTGAGCATGCAAAAAATGTAAAATTCATCTACAGAAACAGCATACAACTCAACATATATGGTGAATAAAAATTCCAATAATTCTCAACTCTCAAAAATCCTCAACTGCTTTCTGCTTGCTCATAACTCAACTAACTAAACTCTAAACAAAATACCTGAAATAACAGAACTGCATCTGCGTTTTCCCCACAGTTAACACCAAATTACATTGTTCTTTCCACAAGGCTTCCTAGGAAATAACTTAAAATACTAAAAAATAAAATGTAACCCAACTTTCTTTTCAAGCAAATTTAGCCCAGTTTTAACTTAGACATCAAAATATATTTTAAGCTTGAAATTGCCAAATCAGTGCTTACTGGGTTTGCTGCCTTCCTGTTAAGGCGCATTTGTTCTGACATCTTGACCTCTCATTGGTGCTCTGGTATTTAAATATAAATTGTTTACTAGAAGTTAGTGAAACGTCAGAAGGGTGTAGATCATCTTGGCTAAAGTAAATGTGAGCGCAGTATCTTTTGTTGTTTTCTTCCACTCAGTGCCGTTACAGCTCAGTCTGATCACAGATCAGCGGGAACATCCCCCTCAGTGCCAACCACACAGTGCCAACAGGCTGCAGCTGATCCAGAATCAGTGGCTCGCCATGAGAGAGGAATTTGGGGGGGGGTGTAAACCGCTGAGGGGGATGGAAGTGCTGGCCGCATCGCAGGCTGTAGTAATGAGTGCAATTTGTGTTTTGGAGGTGCAATTTGATAATAACGTGCAATTTCTGCCTGAAAGCAAGACTCCCCTTCTAGCAGGTTTACATTCGGAGATGAGAAGCTGGCTGCTTTTGTCTGCAAGAGGCTTTGTGGGTCAAAGAGAGGCTAAAAGGGTTTCATTCCAGAAATACATGCAAAGGCCCTAGCCTGACATCGCAGTTCATTTTCGATTTCCAAGCAGCGTTATCAGCGGGCGCAGACCAAAATTCCTCTGGACGCAACTGGATAGAACTACAACCAATCAGAGCAACCAAATGTGTGACGTAGCGCTGAGCGAATCCTGTCAGAAGTTCGGCAAACACATCTTTCTGATCAACAGAAGCTTTAAGTGCAGCTGTTTGTTCTTCTTTTAGAGAAAATATACCGTCCAGTTTATTTAATTCAGAACGGTCCGCATCAGCGGCAGCCATCTTGGTTGTTTATGAAAATGCCTTAACGGCGCTCCTCTGTACAGTCATCGGTTCAAACCCGCCCCATATTAGATAAACAGTGGTGATTGGTCGGCTGGAAATCTGTCTGAATGGGGGGGGGGGGACCAGACGCATCTGCAGAGCAAATAAAACATGAGCTCGCAGGTTTGTCTGGTTCCCAGGATACAAAGCACCAGTTTTTCACGTGAAATTTGGATATTTTCAAAAACACCCATGTCTTGTAAGCAAAAGTCTAAAGATAATTTGTAATTTTTTATCAGGAATCCATAACATGCTTTACCTTAATGTCAGGATTCATTTACCAAAACAAGGCTTTACGATTACTTCAAATGCTTTCTCATGTGTTTCTGAAATGAAACTCTTTGCTTTCCTTCACCCGGCTCACTTGTTGCCTGGGAGGCAAAAACGCATCTCTTTATTTCTACTTTTTTCACATCCCTGATTAATGGTGTCACTTTCAATGTGTAATGTATAAATCACCAAAACTCCCCCTCAGAAGAGAGAGAAAAAAAAGGTGTAAGCATCACTGTTGTGAACTTAACAAAGCTTGTGATAAGCTCTAACTAACACATATTTCATGCGTGCGTCGTGCCTGCTGGGAATCAGCGTCTGTCGTAATGAAACTGGTGTTTCGGTGCCGTGTGTGTGTGTGTGTGTGTGTGTGTGTGTGTGTGTGTGTGTGTGTGTGTAGTCGTTCTGTGGGTGGGTTGGTGGGTGGGAGGGGTATTAAATGAGAAATGGAGTTAATTGTCAGTTATGTGATTATCTCCGAGTGAGATTAATTTAGGATGTGGTTCGGGGGTCTGATATCTTCCCCACTGACCAATTTGAAGGCGACATTGAAAACAGCCAAACTGATGGAGGCATCGCACACCTTTTAATTGGCTCTGGGATTCGAGCGGACACACTGTTAAATGGAGCCGACTGTTGCTTTAGGTGGTTTTCAGACTGCGGGGAGGGGGGATATGCAATGATCTGTCAGTCTTGGACACTGTGTTATTACCAGGCAAAAACCTTGTGACTTTGTGTTTTTTTTTAACATTGTTCTGTGTTTAACTCAATGATCCCACGTTCTTTCACAGTTTGAGGAAACATTTCGGGATCATGGAACCCTTTAAAACGCACCTTAAAATCTCAACTTGAAAAGTTGCCGTTTTGATATTAACACAAAAGCAGCTGTGGTCAGGAGTAACACTGTCCGTAGTCGCTGTGACTGATTTCATGTTTCACTGTGATGAGTCTCCGTGATGAAGGAGGGCGCAGAAATCCACCCTAAAACAGAATTCATTTCAGTTTCCTTCCACCTCAGACGGCTGATCTGCAATCAGAAAAAGAAAGAGCTCAACAGAGCTGAGAGCTGATTTCTCTGTCAATATAATTTCTCTGTGAAATCTATCAAGCTGAATATAGAGACACTTTGTCAATCAGCTCTATTGACTAAAACAAGAGAGAGAACGGCTGAATGCCATGTATACAGTGGAAAGCCTCTTTTTTTCGTGGATGTTGGCACATTTTCTGCTTCAGCTGTTCGAGCTACGATCAAACAAAACAACCGTGAAAAAGCCCCAAATTTAAATCTATAATCAAAAGAGCAAAATGCATCTTAACAATGTTACACTGCGGCCTTTTTAAGCAGTGGACACAACTGTTAATGTTCACCATATTATCAAAAATCATTGGAATAACATGTGAGCTGCCAAAATAAGATGTCCTCAACTCGTCCAATGTGATTGTTAGCTTAAAGGAACAGTTCCAGATTTTGGGAAACGCGTATTTGCTTTCTTGCCGAGACTTTGATTAGAATGTCAACACCACTCTCATGTTTGCACAGTAAATATGAAGCTACAGCCAGCAGGCAATACGCTTAGCTTAGCTTAGCATAAAGACTGGAAACATGGGAAACAGCTAGCCAGGCTCTGTCCAAAAAAAAAAAATCCAGCCAGGCAAGCTGTTCCCTCCTGCTTCCAGTGGTTATGCTAAGCTAAGCTAAAGGGTGTAATCGATCTTCTCCTCTAACTCTCGGAAAGAAAGCAAATAAGTGTATTTCTCAAAATGGAACAGCCTGGTATTTTGGAAATATGCTTGTTTATGTCACATATCAATTTTATCTTGTTGGGAGGCTGACTTTTTCTTAACATTAGCCCGAGCTATGCTAGCAGTTTCCTCCTGTTTCCAGGCTTTGTGCTAAGCTAAGCTATACACCTCTTGGACCTCTAAATTTGGTATCAATCTTCTCCTTTGACTCTGGGTAAGACGACAATTAAGTGTCTTTCTAAAATGTCAGACTGTTCCTTTAAGTTTAAACGAAGGTAGTGTATATATTTTATATAAATGGATAGTACATGCCAACTTATTTGGCTCCTTTTTTGGTCCTCCAACATAAGTATTTAAAAACAGCACTGAAAGATGAAGTTCAGGAATTGATTTTCTTTGATAAAACTCATTTGAAATGAAAGTCTTTATCTGAATATTCTGTTTTAGAAGTGATTTCAAACCATCTGAGGAGACTTGATGCCTTTTAAATGGGTTATTTTAACAAAGGTTGTCCTGATTTTTCTTCTTCATTGAGGCTATATGACTGTTTATTTGACATCTGGACTATGTTGTTGTTGTTGTTGTTGTTGTGTTTTTTTCTCTCAATCTTAAGTTGAATGTAAGATTAGATTTTTTTTTTCTCTCTGTATTTCAAGAGGCAACGTCTCAGTCTTTGTTGAGAAAATAATGTTTACTTGTGTCACTTATTCTGTTTTCTTTTGTTCTACAGTGTTCCCCTCTCACACACTTACTTACACACACACACACACACACACACACACACACACACACACACTCACGCCTGTGCCGGCCTTCGTGGCACAAACAAAACCAAACACATCATCATAATTACCACTGTAATGCGAAAATAAGGAAAGAGCATGTTGTTCCAGAAGTGAGCAACTGGAAATAAATATAAAAAAACAGTCATGAACGACACAGAGGAAGTTTAACAAGTGCCTGAACAAAAACCTTCTTCTACTGTGCTTTGTATACTTTGAATACTAACCTTTTCTTAAGTGTCACTGTTTTTTTAAAAGCTATTTGTCTTTTTTCTGCTTAATGAAGAAAAGTAAGAAAGGCAGTGTTGGGGTGGAGGACAGTGGTCGGCCAGTATATGTCACGCTCGGCTCAGATTATAGCCTGACGATACGGCCGACTCACTGCAGACACTAGATGTAACTACATCTTACATTAAAGCTTTTAAAAATAATACAGTTATTCAGGATATACTTTGATTTTCAACAACAGAAGGACAAGAAATGAAATGGTTCAGGTCCCACATCATCCAGCTGTCACACCATGGCTCCAAATAAGAATAACTCAAACTTACTTAACTTAAAATAAGAGAGATTAAGATTATATAAAGTCTTCTGTGGCTCTGGAGGAGCTTTTTAAAGTCTGAGATAATAACCCTGATGATGTCATAGTGATGTCATCAGGGTTATCTCCGTTTGGGCTTGAATACTTCTAATTTTTAACAGAAAACCTGTGCTACAAACTGTTGAGATTGGGTTTGGAAGAAGCTGGCATTTACCGGGCAGGGAGGGTTTAATGAAAGACACTGTTGAGTTGCATCATGGGAATTGTAGTTAGTTAAGTTGTAAAAGTGCAATACTAATGTGCTGGAGTATAATTTTAAAGGGGATATTTGTTAAGCCAATATCAAACGTATTAAGCGCGCAGAGTACCGGGCTCTGATTGGCTGACAGGAGCAGCTCCGCAAATTCAAATGAGGCAAACCTGGTGTGTGTGGAGGCTTTTCTACTTTAGCTGCTGATTGGACGGATTTCAGCAACTGCTGATCGAAGGGGCCCAATCAGGACACAGTCCACTGATGACACGTTTACCTGAGTTACAGATTCACTTTTGAAAATCAACATTTTTAAACTGAAATCAGATAAAACAAACAAAGTTGAGTGTTAAAGGGTTTCCCACCTCGGACCTGAGCATGAGCAGATAGAGTTTGCTCAGCTGTTATGTCTGTGTAAGTCTACATGATGCATTTCTGATCTTCATTTCCTAAAACAGAGCACCTTCAATTGTGAAACAAGGTTCACAATATGTTAAAGACAATCTAAGATCAAAGGTCCACTTATGAGTTTTCAGACCTCACAGTCTTCATTCTGCAAATGGAGCTGGCTCAGGTGTCGTGAATGACCGACTGTGGACCGAGATGATTGTTTCTGTTCAGTCAGGAGCTTCAGAGTCAATTTCCAAAACTTGAACTTGGCTTGAAACAGCAGATTTTTGGTTAAAAGTCAACAAAAGTGAGTGTTCACCTAGCTTTTGTTTCTGCATCCTTTAAAATATTCCGGTAGATAAAATGTAGATAATGTGGGGCCTTTTGAACCAACCCTCTGACACACGTGTTGTACGTTTCACACGGGGCTTTGTCCCTGTTTTGGCACCTTTAAACACTGAAAAAAGCATCTGAACACTGTCACAAAGCCATAATGTCACTTTTTGTCGTTTCTGATGAATCTGTTGCAAGATGATGATGATGTCACAAAAAAAAAAAAAACAAGCAGTATTTGGGCTTTTGAATGGAAATGAATCCACAGAGGAACAATAAAGAAAATGCATGAAATTCAACTGGATTCAGCTTTTTTCTTTTCTCTTTTGTGTTTTTTTACCGAGAGGCCGCTGGGAGACGTGAAACACTGAAACCACAGAACAATGAAATGAACACACAACCGCAAGTCAACACACACACACACACACACGGAGGGATTTTGAACTCTGATCACACATCTCAGCAGGTCTAGCGATTATTTGTGGAGCTTGGCTGTCAGAAACCCCCCCCCCCCCTCCTGCTCCGTCCTCCCCTCCCCCCACCCACTCTGCTCTGTTGTCACTAAAATAGCTTTAAGGTGTGTTTAGGTTGGACTTTAACCCCTGCTCCTATTTCGTCTCCTTGGCAACCGTCCAGAGTTCCCTTAATTTGTATCATCTCAATCTCAAGTGCTGCAGCAGTTTTGCCTATTTGCCCCTAATCATAGAGCCTGTTGCCATGGCAAAGTATTTAAATATGCTCTGCAGATCATCTTCACCTAACACACCAGAAGTGGCAGCTGTGTGTGTTTGTGTTTGTGTGTATTCTTTTGTTCCGTCACTAAAAATGAATCCCTTCCTCCCCGAACCTCGTGGGTAGTCATATCTGACTCTGTTTCTTAAAATTCATTTTCCAAACGTGTGATTTCTCATCGACATCCTTCCCATCTAATTCCACAGGGAGGGATATCTCCTCTTTTCTATTTCACGCCTTTCCTTAAAGGGGGAAGGCGTTGTCTGTTATCTTATCAGTGAAGCTTCACGGCTCCCAAAAGCTTTGGCCATGTTTAGAGAGGAAGTGCACACGGCATACTGATAAGAGAGGCCTGGCACTGCAGGGACGCACACTGTCACTGCACACGCAACTGCAAGAAATAAAAACTGGCAGTATGACGAGAAAAACACACCCGCTGTGAATTTTTGCCTGGTTTTAATTGCTCTGGGTTCCCACCACTCACAGCAGCACATTTGGGACTTTGTGTGTGTGTGTGTGTTTGAGTGTAAACACGCATGCATGAGCACATCGGGTTATTATTCTGCTAAATTCATCTGCTAAATAAACATTTCAGCAGCTCTTACTCTTCCACTCGGAGCTGCTGCAGCTAAAGGATGAGAGGAGGAGGAGGAGGAGGGTTAGACGGATACATCAGACCGATACTGGCTTCTTCTTATTATTGAAAATCATACATCAGCTGCTTGTAAGAGCTGCTAACCCCAACAGAAAACATGAGCCTGGTTTCAGCTGAGAGTTTTAGCTGTTTCAGAGGCTTTTTCTTTATTCTGAGGTGAAGCAAATTCTGATCATCTTTTTGGAATTCACAAGTTAAAATCGAAGATACGGATTATTGGTTGGTATTTTGGATTGAAAAATACTATTTCAGGACTGTCTGGTGGCCTACAGGTGAAGACACACACCATGTTACTGCAACGTTTCCATTTAAATTCTGACCTTTGTTGCATCTCATTCCCCTCTCTTTCTCTCACTGCATTTCCTGTCTGTATCACTACTGTAATGATGAAATACATGCAAAATGCTTCCCCCCTAAACACTAAGTCTAAATATGAGAATGCAAACACAGTGAGGAGCAGACCAAAATAACATCGAAATCACGTAGATAAACAGGTTGCTGTTCACCAGTATGTTGTGTTTTTCTCCCAGAACTGTTTCAGTTGCATTAACTTCATCATTAATTTAAATAAAATGAATGAGTCATGTGACTTTACAAAAAAACTATCCCATAAACTCAACATTCAAGTCAATATTACAACTTGTACTGAAACAATTTTGTCAGAACATCTTCAGAAAACTGATCAAAACTGATTGATTGTGAAACAAATATCAGGAAGATTTGGCTCTTTTTTCTCTGTTTAATAGCATTTTAAATTGAATACATTTGGGTTTTTGGACAAAACAAGACACAATACTTTGGCTCTGGGAACTTGTGATGGACATGTTTCACTATTTTCTGACAATTTATAGACTAAATGATTAATTGATGGTGAAAATAATTATTAGTCGTGGCCTCAGGTACAACTATATTTTCCAAAAAAACTGTTTTACAAAGTGCATTTAGACTGTCAGAAATCAGTCACTATTATAACCAGATATAGACCACTATATGGCGTGTTTGCCTTCTTGTAGTGATCATTATTATATCCTGTTAGGGCCTGTTTATAGGACTCAAACTATCCCACAATCGATGTTCAGTAACTGATTTTGAAAATATGTTTAAAAATCCTCCAAAATCAGAAGAGTCAGACTCCGATCTGCACGTTCATTTCGCTCTCCACATGATCAAGTCAAGTCTTTGTTACAGTTCTGCCTCAGGCAAGTCATCAAAGCACATCTTGATTTTTAAGACCAGGACACATTAATTTTATGGTTATATTTTAACATTTCAGCACGCCGCTGCCTTCTCCCTGCAGGGGCTTCAGGTGCAAAAGAAAAAAATGAAAGGAGTCGAGCATGAGCAGATTGACGGAGGGCGAGAGGGATGGAGTTGCATGTGTTAATATTGGAGAGGAGGAATAACACTTGAGCTCAGCTAACAGACCTGAGGAAGGGGGGGGGGGACCGGAGGATGTGAAGACATGATCTACATATTCAACATCTCAGATACATCTCATCCATCTGCAGTGTTCGGTGGATCCCAGCAGCTATTTTGTGAGACGTGTTGGAACAGACTTTTTATTCTTCAGCTCAAAGCAGGTGTTTGAACTTCAGCATTCAGCCTCATGTCACAGTGTAGTTGGAGAGTGTGATGGTGACAGTCAAAGGTCTCCAGCTAAGAAGAGGTGCAGCTCCAAATTAAAAGTCCAGCATGTGTTGTGGCTGCTTTGAATTCTGATCAATTAAGGCGACTGTGGGTGCGGAAACTGGTCTCTCTGCATCTTCTACAGTGGATTTGTCCTTGTGTGATTTCTGAACAATGGCAGCTCTAGAATGGAGGCCTTCCTCTTTTGTCCCTTTTCAACCACAACAGGTTTTCCCGAAACCTTTACTGGATCTTTACCTGCAGTTGAACAGGAGGAACCAGGATCTAAATTTAGTTCCTGGGCTGTGGTTCCAGCTCATCTAAACGTCCCTGCAAGCAGTTCAAGAACTGAGTAGAACCAGGAACTAAACACAGTAACTAAATCATCAACTAAAAGACCCTTTTTCACACCTGGTTCCACCACATCTGAAGAACCGTGGAAATTAGGCAAATTAGTCCGAGATTAAACAACATTAATAGCAGCCCTGTGAGGCCGAACTTAGGCACAGCTGTGCTTTGAGCTAAATGCTAACATGACAGTGACAATGCTAACATGCTGATGTTTAGCAGATATAGGTCCCTATTTTAATCTCGCAAGGGCAAAGTGGTGGGTCTTAGGTGCACGTACTTTGTGCGCGTCTCCAAACACTGATCGACTGGCTGAGGAGTGTTTAAATTAAATTAGTTTACTTACATTTTAAGCATTATTCTGTTATGGCTGTGCATTTGCTCCAAGCGTTTTGTTTTCTCCTGTTCATAAACTCAAAGCGGCAGCAGAGAGATGTCGCACCAGAAACAGACGTGGTTCTGAGACATCTAATTTCAGCGCAAAGTCTAAGACACATTTCGCACCAAGATACCAACACATCGCTTTGCACTGCCTCATGTGCCTCATCAGGTGGGAACCTGAGGGGCATTTTAACCATGCTAACATTTGCTAATTAGCACTAAACTAATTAAGAGACCGATGGGATGTTATTAGTTTTGCAGGTATTTGGTCATAAGCCAAAGTACTGGACAAATACAAATTTTGACCTGATGATGGCGCTAGATGAATAATCAGAGAATCATCAAAGTCATTAGGATTAAGCCTCTGGGAACCATAAATGTCTGTACAAAATTTCATGGCAATCTATCCAATAGATATTTCAGCCTGGACCAAAGTGTTGAACTGACAGACGGACCAACAGACCGACATTACCATCCCTAGAGTCACGCCGCGAGCGTGGCTAAAAACAATGGCTTTTATTAGGTGCAATCTTCGCACATAAAACATGTTCCTCGAAAAGTTCCTGAGGTGGAAGAGGGCTGTTTGTTCCTGATGGTCCAGGAACTACCAGGGTGGAGTTTGCAGCACTGAGTGTTGCTGTGAGTTCAAACACAAGACGCTCGACTGCTACAACAAGCGTACAGCATTCATTTAGACTGCAAACAATCCTCGATTTGCCAATAAATCGCTGAATACACTCCTTTCTGTACAGTTTTGGAGCTACTACAGCGTGACACAGAAGGATTTAGCACTGTTGTGGAGAAAATATAAGAGTTTGGAACATACTGAACAAATGGATGTACAGCAGGAGGTTGATTACTGGTATGCTGCAGGTGTAGTTTGAGAAGTTTCTGTGGACTTTTCTTGTGGATGTCCTCCATGAAGGAGTAACCTTCACCTTCTCTGAGCCACTTCACAGACCAAGCGAGTATTTGCTCTCAACAGATTATTCCTTTTTTGCACCGTTACAACAAAGTCACACCTTTGACTTTGCTATTTAAACAGCAATTATTCATTTTTGCCAGGTAAACTAAATACAGGTCGTTTGAACAATCAATGCTGATTTCTCTGCTGAGGACAGTCTCCATTCGAGGCAAGAAATAGGTCATGCAGCTGCTCAATTATGCTTAATTTTAGATCTACAACGCCCATTTTAACTAGCTGTTAATCAGGTTGACGCTAACTTCGGCACTCACTGCTCCCTGTAGTTCTCTGATTGGACCAGCATCCAGCTGCCAAGCTCCATCAAGGCTGAACTCTCGCTGTGAAAACTGAGCCTCTTAGACTAATCTGTGCAAGACATTATGTTTTCTACAGTAGGCCTGTTAACGGGCCCAGAAATGCTACATGCAGTCCATCAACTATATCTGTTTCCTGATTTGTTTCTCTTTCTACTTTTTATCCACCGTCACTCCTCAGTCTGATCCACTCTCTGCCTTTTGTTTTTCTTTTCTTTTCTCTTTGACCTGCACACAGGCCTGGTCATCTTCCATCTCCATGATGTTTCTTCCCCTTCACTCCTCTGTTTGTTTCCCTCCTTACTTACTTTAGGAATAAGGCTGGAAATATTCTGTAATATTTTTATTATTGTCAACAAAACTAGCAATGCATTCTCATTCTCAGTCTGTGTGATTCAGCTCAAAGCTTATTCCTTCCTACTCATAGACGGGGTGTTTACTATTTTACTATTATATATTTATTTTGTGTAATATTTCATGATTTTATTTTTATTGTTAGGCTATTTTTTATGTATTGCTTGTATTATCCTTGTTGTGCTTGGTGTGAATTAGTCTAAATCCAGTTTTTATCATGAAACATTGATTTGTTTGAAAGGTGCTATATAAATACATTTTGACTGATTGCGTTCATGGTGGGTTTTCAGACTATTTTTAGACGGTTTTGGTGAGTTTTATTTTGCTTCTGTTGAGTTTGAATTAAGCTCATTTTACGATGATCTGCATGGTAAAATTAGTGTTTTTCTCAATGGAGTCTGGTGGCTTTGAGTAGAGCGATATAATGGCGGAGGTGTGGCCAACGTGCCCCTTTGTTTTGGTCTGAGATGCTGGTGCTCTAGTGCAACATCTAGTGGCAGCAAATGTCATATATAGAACCTTTAAAACCTGGTCACAAATCATAATATATGTTTTTTTTAAAGGTATAGTAAATTTCCTAAAACAGCTGGGCACTGTAGTTTTTAGCATACGTTACTCAAACAGGAGGAAATAGAGCATTTGTTGGGGACTATTTTCAGTGGCGAATTAATACACATTTGGTGCTCTAGTGAGTATTTGGGGCAGCAAGACGGTGAGTGTGGGATTGAGTCCAAATAAACTAGTGTGTGTGTTCATGGTGATGAAGGAACATGTCACCCAGGGCAACAGTGAGGCTCACTGATGTGGTTTAATAGGACGAGAGTGGAGCGCTATGGCTCAGAGGAAGAAGATATATCAGGCTTTGTGAAAGCACACAATAGTTAGTAGGATCTATTCATTGTTGGTTTTGGTCTTTTCATGGGATTTGTTGACAGTAAGAAAATTATAGATAATATCACCAGACTGATCCTTTAAACCTCTGCTAAGTCCCCCAGGTGAACAGACAAACAGCTTCTCCCTGACATGTTAAACTGTCACAAAAGGGTGTGGTGAAATGTGATCGGCTATAAACGAGTGATCCTGGTGTGGGTTAGAGGCGACAGAAAGTTTACAGCCAGGAAGTCCCCGGCTGTGTCTGAGCAGGTTTATACAGTATCGTACACATTACAAGCTCAGAGGCTGGTGTTTCTACATGTGTGGAAGGCCAAAATAGAGAGCAAGAGATACATTTTTATATTTATCTGGCTTAGTGTGGATGTAGAGAGAGAGAGAGAGAGAAAAGGAGGGAGCGTGGTGTGAGTCAGGCAGCAGCAGCAGGGAAGGAAAGAGGAGAGGATGGGGGGGGGAGGCAAAAAGAGAAGGGGGGGGTCTGGGAGTGTTTTAAGCTCGGTTTTAATCTGGGGCGAAGACAGAGAGGGAGAGAGGAGAGAGGAGAGAGAGA